>PVJS01000539.1:0-125402 GCA_004027185.1 Glis glis | reverse complement strand
AGAGATCGCGCGCGCCCATGCACGCTGAGGTTGGCTGCGAACCCCGATCCTCTGGTCTCCGCCTCCCAAAGTACTGGGATTACAAGCGTGTGCCACCACGCCCGGCCAGAATGATCTTAAGTTCACATACACAAAATGCCTTTGACATGTATAGAAAAAAGATGAACATTGAAATGATAGTTATTTCTGAATTATGGGGATTATGTGGGATTATGTATGATTTTCTTTAACTTATACTATTTCCTATTTTATAAATCTAGTATAATCAGAATACATTATTTTACAATAAAAATTCTAGTAATGAAAAGAAAGTAAAGAGAGCTGTGAACAAGGTGATCTAAGTATATAATGAACTCTTTATAAAGCATTTCCACCTAACTGAGGAAATTTTCACTTGGGGATTTTCACTGTAAATAGTTAAGAAATGTGTCCTCTGTACTAAAGGAAAAATTGAGATAAAGAAGCATTTTTTTTTCTGGAAGTGTTGGAGTGCCTTGGATATTAATATAATTTCTCTGAGTAATCACGTTAATAACTGTGGTATGTAAAATAATTCCTACAGTATCTGACTGCTTATCCTCCTGGAACTGAACTGAAAGCATTATGGGAGCTCTCTTGGTAATGAAGGTCACAAATCAAAAGAAAGAATACATGAAAAAAGGATTAGAACAAAAAGAGCTAAAGCCATAACTCTACATCCCTGTTCTAATGAATCCTATAATTTGACAAATGTAAGCGGGTAAAAAGTGCTACTTAATGAATTAAGGATGAGCTGATCTTCCCTATAGTCAGCTGGGAATAAAATCTTTTTTCCTGAAATACTGAAAGGTAAATCCACATATAAATTAAATAATTTGTTACACGTAGGATATTATAATTTTTTATGAATTATGTTCTTAGAAAGAGTATTTTTTTCTTGAGTTCTGCACCGGATTTACAGTACGTGCAACATAAACAATGATTACAAAGTATATATGTTTATTTTTACTTAAGAAAATAGTAATTGCTTATGTTAGTAGGCCTCTGTAAAATGCAAAAAAAAGCACAATGCATGATCTCTGTTTTCAAGATTTCATGGAGTTTAGTGCAATATTTGGATGAGTACTTGCATGTAAATCCAAGTACCTATTTGAAGTCTGAAGAAATTAGTATTTTCAATTTTTATTTTTACCCATTGGTATACTAGGAATAATTTAAAGCAACAGCATAGATCAATATAGTTATCAATTTCCATTAAAATAAGTGTATGGGTCATTTTAAAAAGAATATGTTCTATAAAGCACATGAAGATAATTTTTGCTTTTTTTCATTGATTTTTAGTAGCATTGCCATTTCTCACTTTTAGATAGGTCATTCTCCTAGAAATACTTTTTCCAAAGAACTGGTAACTTATCTTGCATCCAAATTCCTGAGTTCAATCCCCAGTATCAAAAAACAAAACAAAACAAATTCTAGGATTATTGAAGTAAAAAGAGACCGATGGAAAAGAATCTGGTTGCAAGTCAATGGCTCCTCCGGCAGGTATCTTAGTTCTCAAAGTGTGGATGGATGATACAACAGTTAATATAATATTGACATCATAGTCCCAAGAACATGGCTATACTTTGCATTATTGGAAGGGTACACACTGTCCTTCTATTTCTTTGTGGCAAAGAAGGTGTGCAGGTTGTTTCTATGGGCCATTCTCATGCACACGAGCATATCACAGTGTTATTCCGGAAGTTTATAAATGTGGTAAATACATATGTCAGAAACACTGGCATATCGTGAAAGGACAATTATTAGTGCAATTACATACATTGCACTCCTTTTGTGCTTATGGTCTGTTTTTCTTCACAAATCCTCCCACTTACTAAAATGAACTCATTTTTTTCATGGATGCAATAGAAAAATAAAAAAGCAGTAATATGATACTTCAGTAATGTTTTTAAAAAAGATATTTTTAAAGTTAAAGTGCTGATGCTTTCCAAGAGCTTAATTGTACTTAAAAATAAATGAAATGCGATGACTTACATTTTTCACCTCCCCCAAACCTTTCTCTAGCGTAAATGCTATTTCATATGAAACTCCTTGAGCAGAACTTAACATCTTTTAAAATCATTCACTATCATAACATAATGTAGTCGGCAAATGCTTTTCACTTCATTTGAAATGTCTCTGTGGATGAACACAAATCCTATTGATAGCAGCGACTGAATGTCTCACTCTCATTGTATAATGAAGCTAATATCAGTATGAAATAAGATAATGAGCTCTCAAAATTTACTGAGCTTCCAAAAACTTGTTTTACAGATCAAAATAAAAACTTGGAGTAAAAATAATAATATGTAAATGTCCCTTAAGCACTTTATATTTAGGCAAATGAGCTGATAGGTATTCTCAAAATTATCTTGTCTGCTTTTATATATATAACATATATATTTTAAGCAGATACTGATATATTTATGTATTATACTGATATATGTAGCACTCATATAATATATAACATTATATATTTTAAACAGACATTAATATATATAAGTAGACAAGGTGGTTTCAAGAATAACCTTAAATACTTTTAAATGGTTTGTTTCAAGTGCTTAGAATTGAATTTCTAAATTATTTGAGTTGAGATGTCTACAATGATAATTAGTATGATTTAAGAACTTAAGATTGTTTTTCATTTTTATACCATTTATTGAAAACATAAGACTATTTGTTGTAATTGAAAATGAATTGCTTTCTTTTTCTAGACACACTATACCAAGCATTTAGTTTACTGTTGAAAGTCTGGGAGATGGGTACTCAATTAGTAGATTGTTCAGGGCCTCGGTTTCCCTTCTTCCTCTGGCTGTCTACCTTCTGTTCGTATCAATGCTTACCAGCATCCTAATGGGGTGGGTGGTGGAGGGGAAGCGCAGGAAGAAACAGAAGTTTGGTGAGTCAATGTTTTTCTTATTAACGTGAAGAAAATGTTTTGCCCCAAAGCTGTTAGCTAAAATCAGGTTGTCAATGTACTGTTGATTTTAATTTATGGTATGCATGTCTCCATTAACTTAGGGAATCCTAGACTCAATTGAAAATAAAGGCAGACAGAATGAAAGGCTTTGAAATCAGACACAGTGGGGTTCAAATCCCAGCTCTGCTGTGGGGTCAGAGTTTAATTTATTAGCCTAACCTCATCATCTGGAGGGTATATTATCTGTTTAGCAGAGTCATTATGAGAATTAATAATAATTTGTGTTAAAGCTCTGGTCTACACTGTGTTTATAGTTCTTACCTGAGTGTGTCTTACACTTTATTAGAACATATTTAAGGCCCATTCCTTGATTACACTAGGGCTCATTCCTTGATTATACTAAGATTACTAAGTATACTATAAAAATAGTTGTCATTGACTAAAGTTTTAACAATAAATGTAATAACCCATTATTCACATAATTCTGTGAAGCCTGCCATCACGACACAGAAAAGCCCTTATGATTTTTATTTAATCCTTAGAAGGGATTCATCGGAATCAGGCAGCATCCCAGGAGACAGGGTTGAAAGAGGGGACTCTGGAGATCCCAGCTTCTGTCAGGGTGTGGTGACTATCAAACAGTCGTGTAAACGATTTTAATTTTATGTACTTTGTGGACTAGATGTAATCCTGCAATTGCTCATAAATAAAATTCCTTTTGAAAGTATATTATTTATATCAAATACATATCAGAAAATATTTGGAAACCTTGATGTTCAAGTAAATTGGACAGAAGCTTCTGATAGATGCTCCTAACACGTTCTTAGATTTCTTCAAGATAGAGTTATAAATCATGTCACAGGGACGATGTCTTACTCTTCTCATTACTGCCTGACCCTGGTTCCCAGGACTCTCATGCTAGTCCCAGACAAAAGCAATTTTATAAACTAATCCATACACAGGTGTAGTCACCTTGAGAATAAATCTCTTAGAAAAAGTAGTTTTTCAAGTAGATTGTGGTAACACAAGGGCTCAGTACTTTTAATAAGGGAACAATGGTATTAGCTAGTGTTGAATTAAGTGGAGTTATGAATCAGGCCGAAGGTGGGTTGATGGGGCAACTCGATTGCAAAGGAAGATCGTGTAACCATCTATCATCAACAACACAGGGAGAGGTCATTGTGTTTTCCAGATGAGGAACTGAAATGCAGAGCCACGAAGAAAAGCCAACAGAGTGACTTAGAATGGTTGAGGAAACTTTCTAATAGAGAAGAACAAAATTATGCCATCTTTATGAAAACAGATGGAACTAGAGAATATTATGCTAAGTGAGATCAGCCAGTCTCAGAAGGTCAAAGGTCCTATGTGTTTCTCTCATGTGTGGAAGCTAGAGAGAAAATAGGAAACAAAAAGGACTTTGGCTAAATGACGAGAGAGACCAATAGAATAGGGGAAGGGGATTGGAGGGAGGTGGGGGAGAGAAAAAGAAGGCTTGATGAAGGAAACCGTTCAAATAATGCTACATCCATATATGAAGGTTTCACTACTAATCTCACTAACATGTACCAGAAGGGAGGAAGGGGGAGTGAGGGGGGATGTGGAGGAAAACACACCAAGGTTGTGTGCATGCATATTTGTATAACTCTGAACTTCACTGTGATGTATAACTACAGTGCACCCATAAAAGTATAAAAAGCCAAACTTTTGTTTTCTCAAACTTCTATACTGACACATATTTTAAATGAAAAAGAGGAAAAAACATGTTTTATCATTCTTGTTATTGATCAACAGAACACATAAGGAAGGATTTACAATGCTTAATCGTGGTAGGGAGTCCTGTTCATAACAAACCCAGTTTCATTAATAAATTAAGGCTGTGTGTTTTTCTCATTTTACCCTGCACTTTTCAGGTCACCCCAAGGACTTACTCAAACCACAGCTAATTTTCTCTTTGACCAGGTTTTTAACTCCCTCTTACAGATGTTGATGGATTTCATCTGTTTTGATAAGAAGTCATGATGAGGTTGAAGGATCACTCACCATTATCTTAAGTGCATGTTGGATAAAACTACATATTTAATGAGAGAATTCCAGCATAGTTAACAGAGTAAAGGTGGGAAAGAATATCTGGATCATGGTCAGGTGAAATACCAGTGAGTAGGGTCTGGGAACAGACAATAATAAAGATAGAGAAAAAAAAAAGACAGAAGTGAGACTGTACTGGTATTTAGCCACTTCTAACTTTTGACCTGAGTAATAGTTATTTCTTTAGTGAACACTTAAGTTAATTAATACAATGCACTCAAAGATGGAAATTTACACAAAGACTACCAAAAGAGTGAAAATAGCAGCAATCTAAAGAAAACGAATTTTAGGAAAGTCAACTTTGGAGAGCTTACATAAATGACAAGAAAATGACCTGTAAGTGGAAGTATCCGTGAAAATTAGATTATTGCTCAAAGTAATAATTCTTCTAAGAACAGTGAGAGGATGAAGAGAACAGGATGAAATCCAGGCAGTTATACAGAGCTGCCTGAAAGTAAGGATTAGAAATGAGTATTAAACCAGGAATAAGGCTTATCAATGATGGCACATAAGTATAAAACCAGGAAACATGGTGGAAAGAAGGTGAAATATACCAAATATGGCAAAAACATCCTATAGGTATACATGAGATGAAAGGAAGAATCTTTTTTATGAGAGAGAGAGAGAAATAAAATTTAGGTCTTTGATAAAATTTCACTTTTCTGATAAATGTATTCTCTAATTTGGAAAAGGGAATGGGAGGACAGGGAAACAAACTAGACTTGGCAGGAAATTGATCAAAGATCATTTAAATAAACAGGTCCTGATGACTTTCAAATTAGGATGCCAATTATTGATGATTCCGGCTCTGAGGTGCTAAAAATAACGTCTTTTTTGTTCCAGTGGAAACTATTCTTAGTGATTTTTTTAGATCACTGTGAACTTAGTGCCCACTTCATTATGCTTTATGTCAAAGATACAAAGTAGTTCATGATCATTTACAAAAAGTACCTTCATTTTTATAGCTCTTTCCTTTTTCTTTTTTATAGCCACAGTAGTGTGACTTCCCATTTTTCTGTACAGAGAAAAAACACTTACCTCATATTAAAGTGACTTGTATTCACAATAAGAATTATAGATCTGACTAAAGTGGCAAAAGCCAATCTGTGTGTCCCAAAGCTTCCGGGGACACCAGGTATCAGAGAGGAGTCAAGCAAAAGATGAACTCATGTCAGCACTGTCATATTCTGCTGAAAATGTGAGCCCTTTATTTCAATCAAATGGAGGGAGTGTATGATATTAAACAAAATATTCCTCCTTTATAAAGTCCACTTTTTATGATGTGCATGACAAAATACAAGGTACAACGTTATATTTCACAACTCTAGGGCTTTGAAGAATGTGGAAAACCTCCATGAAGAACTACAAAAGTTATTCATCAGTAGCTGAAAAATGCCTGTATTTGTAAATAAATAAAGTTTTTTTTTCTTACAATGTCTGAGAATGACTCAATTTCATGGAGGCTAACATAGTACTGAAGACAACTAATAATCTGAAGACAATTAGCCACAGTACAGTTGTTTTTTAAGCTAGTTAGACAGAAATAGTTTTTTTTTTGGTTTATATTTCAGTCTAAAGTATCCAGAAGCTTGAGAGAAAGGTCAATTCTCTGTTATTTAAAAAATAGTTCGTATGTCATAAAAGCAGTTCATAGAATGGTGATAGCTTTGGAGACAAGAAGGGTTCCTGTTGGTGATTCTCCTGTGACTCTGGGTGGGACACTCTGACTTTCTGATTCTCCTGTTTCCCTGGACTAGATGACAAAGGACCCTCTCCGGCACTCTGATTTAATGCTGTCTTTGGATGTGAAGAAAATTTATGACAAAAGAGCTAAGTAAAATATATAAATGTACTAAGCTATATGTATGTACTAAGCTATATATATATCTACACACACACATATACTTGGTTTATCTAGCCATATATACATCCATATTCTTAAGAACTTGAGTGAAGAAACATAGATAGCAATTTATTATCATCTTGGACATGTAGTTAGCAGGTTGAACACATTTCTAAGTAGATAACTCATAGACACCATATATACCTATCAATAGGAAATTGATTAAATTGGGACATCCCTGTGATAACTGGGATACTCAGGTGATATAATACTAACCTGTCTGCTAAGATTACCTGGATATAAAGTAGTGTGAACAATATAAATTCCATTTTTAAAATCACATACATGTACATCATATACACACACACACACACACAATCTGGATGGATATGTACTCAGTGTCATCAGTATTTATTCTTAAGTGGATAGATTATAGATGACTTTTTTGTGGTGTTAGAGGTGACTGTTTTTTTAACAGAAATAAATCCAGTAAATATTTTTTTAAAAACACTATACAAATTTCCTAGGGCTATTGTAGCAAAGGATAACAGTTGGGTGGCTTAATGAAACAGAAATTTATTGTCTCATAGTTGTGGGGCCAGAAGTCTTAAATCAAGGTGTCAGCAGGGTCATGCTTCTTCTGCAACCTGTAGGCAAGGACCCCTCCTTATCTCTTGTAGCTTGTGGTGGTTTTTAGCAATTATTGGTATTCCTCAGTTTTTAGTGGCTTCACTCCAGTTTCTGCCTCCAACATGCATGGCTGTCCTCCCTCTGTGTGTCTGTCTTCACGTGGCATCCCCTCCCCATGTGTCCCTTCTCTTCTTGTAAGGACACCACTCATATTAGACTAAGGGCCTGCTCTCATCTGGGATAATCTCATTTTAACTAACTACACCTGTAAAAGAGCTCTATTTCCAAATAAGGTCACATTCTGAGGTACTGCAGATTAGGACCTTAAGATATCTTTTTTTTTAGGTGTGTGTGTGTGTGTGTGTGTGTGTGTGTGTGTGTGTCACAATTCAATCCATAGCAGTCACCATATTCAGAATTTATTTATCAGCCAGGCGTGGTGATGCACGCTTGTAATCTCAGTACTTGGGAGGCTGAGACCGGAGGATCGCAGGTTCATGGCCAGCCTCAGCTACTTAGTGAGGCCCTCTGCAATTTAGTGAGACCATGTTTCAAAATAAAGAATAAAATAGGGCTGGGGGTGTAGCTCAGAGGTAGAATGTCCCTGCGTTCCACCCCCAGTACCACACAGACACACACACACACACACGCACACACACACACAAACCCAGAAAAAACCCCAGAATTTATTTATCTATCTCTAAAGCCATCTACTCTTGAATACTTTGTTTTCTGTCTCAATCATCAAGATGTAAAATTTATTGGACTCTTCCTCCCCCCTCTATTCAGACAGCCCTGCATCGCTGAGATTTTCTGGGATAAAATGTTTCTCAAATCTCCTTTTTGCTGTTATTGCCCCTCTCTAATTCACTCTTGCTGTTTCTAGCTGAGATCCTAGAGAACATTTCTAGTTGGCCCGTTTCTTCCTTTTTCATCCCTAGTGTTAGTCTATTGTGCATGCATCTAAGTAGTTCCTTAAGCAATCCATTTCATTTCTAAGGTGCATTTCTGATCTTATTGCTCCCTTGCTCCAAAGCTTCTGGTGCCTTCTCTGAATTAAATATCTAAAGTCCACCTCTTTGGCAGGAAAGGTCATCCATGACTCGGCGTTCCACTCTTTATCCAGTCTTAGTTCCCACAATTCTCCTATATAAGCCCTGGGTGCCAATTTAGCCCAGCTGCCTATGAGTCTCCCAAGTGCTCTGTACTTTGCTGTCTACTTGGATTAACACATACTAGTTGCTTTCATTGAAATGCCTTCCCTGATTCTACTCCTGCTGTAGTTTGGATGTTGAATGTCCCCCAAAGGGTCATATGTCAAAGCTTGGTCCCAGGGTGGCAGTACTGGGAGATGCTGTGAATCTTAATAGGTGGGACATAGTGGGAAGTTCTTAGATAACTGGATGCATACTCTTGAAGGGGATTGTGGGACCCCAGTCTTTCTCTCTGCTCGTGTTGGAGGTGTGACTGCTTGCTCCAACACGTGTCCCACCATAATGTGCCACCATACATAGCCCTCACCACAATGGGACCACTGATCTTGACTTTGAACTTCCAAAACTGTGAGCTAAATACATCTTTTCTCTATAAGTTAGCTTCCTCAGGTATTTTGTTACAGTAATTCAAAGCTGACTAATATACTTCTCAAACTGTTAAAGTATCAACCATTCTTCAGTGGCACTTGAAATACCATCTACTCTCAGGGATTTTCCCAGTTCCTCCATTCAAATGTTCTCTTACCTTTGAACACCCTGGTACATTAGGGCATCTGATTTAAGACATTTATCTTGTCTTGCCTTTGGTGATTTGTACACAGGTCTTACTCTACTCATGTCCCTGTCAAGTGTGACCATGTGGACACACATAGATATGCCTCCACCCCCTAAATCGCAGAGCCTGGTAGGCAGAGCATGTGTCTTGTCTGTCTTACAACCTCCATGGTGGCCGAGGATGCCGCCTTGAACCTGGTAGCTCTCATTATGGGCACTGAGTTCTTACTAGCTAGAGCACACAAGGGGGGTGATGTGGAGCTCAGCACTAACTCAATCAAGAGAAACCAGAGTGCAGATAACCAAATGCGGACCATAACCTATTAAATCCATTGGATACCAGGGTGTTTTCCTAGGGGAGGTACTGTGGAGCTGTTGTGGGGGATGCCACCTTGCTTTCAGAGAGTCTCTGCACCAGCTGGGCTGGGGTCTTTTGCCCATCTTTTCCTCTGCTGTATAGGGGAGTGGATTGTATTTCCTCTGAAAATGATTAGTTTCCAAGACATATAGTTTGGATCAATCTAATGTTCTGTATTCAAAATATGTCAAAAGCGAGCAAAGTGTTTAATTTGAGAATTTTATATTTACATAAATGTCATTTCTGCTATTGAAACTACCAGTATGAGAAATTATATCTTGAATTTTAGTAAGTTGTATAGGCTAAACCTCAAAAATGTAATTGGTGATGTCATCCTTTATTAATGGAGGTATCAGATGGGGTCTTTCTAACCAGGATACACACACACACACACACACACACACACACATATACACACAAATATATATATGCACACACATATGTATATATACACTTATATATGTATGTGTATGTAAATATACATATGTATAAATACACACACACATATACATATATACAAAACACACTTGCAAGAATGTCTGTTTCTCTGGGATACAAAAGGGACTCTAGACAAAGGAGAGAAACCCTAGTGAAATGATGAAGGGGGTCTGAGAGAGGGAAGTGAGTGAGGGGAGGGAGACTTAATGAAGGAAACACTTCAATGGACGTGATGTACTGACACAAAATTATCAATGCCAACCCCAGTGCTGTGCACAGGGAGAGTGAGGGAGCAGGTGGGAGTTAGGGGGAGGCTCACGGAGTGCTGTGTGCATGTGTGCCTCTATCACTCTGAACTTCATCATGATGAATGATTACAATGCCCCAATAAAAAAATTAAAAAAGAATGTCTGTTTCTAAATTTCTTTCTTTTTTTTTTGCGGTACTGGGGATTGAACCTAGGGGCGTTCTACCTCCGAGCTACACCCCTGGCCCTATTTTTTATCCTTTATTTTGAAACCGGGTCTCACGAAGTCATGGAGGGCCTCACTAAGTAGCTGAGGCTGGCCGCGAACCCAGATCCTCCGGTCTCCGCCTCCCAAGTACTGGGATTACAAGCATGTGCCACCACACCCGGCTCTAAATTTCTTTTAACAGTATAGTATACAGTACTGCTATGTTAGGACTTCACTGATGGAAGGCTGATGCTTAGCAATGAGGGACTGGGGCCCTGAATTTGCACTCTGTCCTGTCACTAGCTGATTGGCTCTCATTCTGAACCCACATTTTCTCAGTTGTAAAGTGGGGGAACTAAAACACCCCTCAGAGGTTTGTTGTGAGAATAAAACAATGCAACACAGCACTGTCTGGCACTTAGTGACTTTTCAGTGAATGGAGGTGCTTAATACCAATGTTAATATTAAGTAATGTCAGATAATTTGAGATTTAGTAGAAGCATCAGTTTTAGAGTCGCAGAATCATCAGTTTTACTTGCATTCATTGAATTGTTTCAACAAGACTTTGAAAGGTCATGGGAAAGATAGGGAATGAAACAATTTGTCTTTAGTTGGCTGGCATGCTATATTAGAAAAGAAAAAAAACTTTTAATTTCAAAAGACAGCTATAATTATAACAAATATCCATTTCTGGAAAGGACTTTTAAAGCCTCCAAACTGTCCCTCAAGTAATGTCAGAACTCAGTGGTGAAGTGTTCCTATTATATTTTAATTTTCATCTATTAGTGTCTGTGGTTTCACTCTTCGGCGTAGTGTAACATCAGCAAAATGTCAAGGATCCTTCTAATATTCTTACTTTTAGTATTAAGCAATTTTATTTGTAAAAGAGCTGGCCTCATACAAATCAATGAAAAAAACAAAACCAAGGGCTCTGATAGATGAACAGATAAAGATAACGAGCAGATGACTCACCAAGGAAAAGGAGAAGTGGAAAATAACCATGAGAAGAAAAATGTTCTCTGTAAGAGGAAAGTAAGGATTACAACAACAATCTTTTATTCTTTCTAGCCAATTGTGATAGGAAATCCTTTTGATACAGAAAGTCAGGATCTAGTGACATTGATTATTCACCTAGGATAGTGGTGGCAGTAAAATTGGTGTAACACTTCTTTTTTTTTTGTGGTACTGGGGATTGAATCCAGGGGCATTCTACGTCTGAGCTACATCCCCAGCCCTATTTTATTCTTTATTTTGAAACAGTCTCACTAGGTTGTGGAGGGCCTCACTAAGTAGCTGAGGCTGGCCTCGAACCTGTCTCAGCCTCCCAAGTATTGGGATTATATGTGTGCATCACCACGCCTGGCTTGGTGCAACACTTCTAGAGGCAGCTGGAGAATATGCATCAAGAACTATATAAGTATTTATACTGCAGACCCCCAATTTTACTTTCGGAAATTAGGCCTAAAGAAAAGATGTATGCAACAAATTGTTCATCATAATATTATTTAAAATTGTGAAGACTAGAAGCAATATTGATGTTCACAACCATGGAAATGGTTAAGATAATCATTCAGGTATAAATTATGCTGTTAATATACATATAATATATGCAAAACTATGTACCAGTTTGAAAAATGCATATTGTGGTGTTAATGGACAAAAACAGAATGTAAAATTACATGTACACCAAAATTAAAGTTTACAAAAATATGCATGAAAAAATTGAAGGAAAAGCATGAATAATAGTAGTAATTACCTAAAAGCAGTGGTATCATGATTTTCCCCCTTTCTTCAGTCTTTAAATTTTATTTGCTATAGTTTTATTTTATATATATATATATTTTATAAAATAATGGTAATAAAAAAAGCAATTCTCTCCTTATTGAGACTTACTATTGGGCGAATATATTCTTGCCTTGTGGACAAATTTATCTTGGCCTCCAGGGCAAAAAATGAATGCTTAAATAGGTATTAATTAGCCCCAGGTTCAGCACTAGGGGAGGATGAAGATGTCAGAGGTTAAAATGAATTTTGATTGGGATAATTTATACAATGAAAATTCATGTCCATGCTATTCTGGTAAGTTTTCCCTTAAAAAAGGTTAAGGATTTTTTTTAAAAAGGCTAAGAATGGCAGTAATTTTTAATAATGAAAACCTGATAACAGAAAAAAGATTTCAGTATATACCAAGTACTTCCAGTTTCCATGGCCAACAACATAAGTACAATTACTTTATCTCAATCTGCAATTTATCATACTATTTCGCTGTCAAAATATATGGAATTTAGGATTGCATTTAATCTTCCAAAAACGTTTCTCTGAATAAATAGAGAGGAATCATAAATATGCTATATTGTTGGGTGAATAAATCTTGTAGTTATGGAAACTTTATTTTTTATTTTTTTACTTTTTGTATTGGGGGTTAAACCCGGGGGTGTTGTACTTCTGAGGTATACCCCTAACCTTTTAAATTTTTTAAATATTGAAACAGGGTCTCACTAAATTGCCCAAGCTGGTCTTGAACCTGAGATAGTCCTGTCTCAGCCTTCCAAGTACTGGGTTTACAGGTGTGTGCTACCACACCAGCTGGAAACTTTTTAAAAAAGTTCATTGAAGACTTTCTTTTAGCCAAACCCAAAGATCCCTTTTTCGTGGCTTTTTTTGGTGTGGTACTGGGGATTGAACCCAGGGGCAATTTACCTCTGAGCTACACCCCCAGCCCTATTTTATTTTTAGTTTTTGAAACAGGCTGTTGCTAGGTTGACTAGAGTCTCACTACTTGCTGAGGCTGTCCTGGAACCTGAGATCTTCCTGTCCCAGCCTCCCAAGTACTAGGATTACAGGTGTGCGCCACCATGCACGGCTTTCATGACCTTTGAAAGGATCAGGCACATGATTTCTTCCTCCTTTAAATATACTCTCCATGTTTTTCCTTCTCTCTTTTCACAATGTGGAGTTATCTAACAGTCTATAATATACTTAGCTAACATTTATTGAATTTTACTATGTAGTAGGCACTATTGCAAATGCTTTACAGATATTAACTTGCTAAATAGTCAGAGAAGCCCTTTGAGGTAGATAGGACCACCATCTCCATTTCATAGGTGAGAAAACTGAGACACAGAGAGGCTAAGTGACTCTTCCAAGTTTTTTAGTCAGTGGCAGACCTGGGACTGGAGCCCAGCAGTCTGGTTTCAGAGCTTGGGTGTTCTCCCACCTTACTATTTCTTACAGTGCTCTTCAGTGCAGACAAGGGGCACTGAGAACCCTGAAAACCAGATGTGGTTTAGTGAGGGCAGGCATTTCTACTAGAAATCCAGAAAGTGAAAGGTACCCAGCTCTTGAGTTAGGTGGCATGACAGAAGGATTTCAGAATACCCAGAGGACCAATAGGATTGAATGTGACTTTTTACCACCAAATTGCAGAATGATAAGCTGAGTTCCTGGTGATATTTTTGGGCTAGAGCCTGTGGATTTAGAGAAACATTGGCCATGCTGATAGCAAAGTGAGGCTGCAGGCTTGGTTTGGAGAACATGGGCTTTGTGTGAGGAACATGGCTGGTTTGTCAGCTCCACTCACTGTGAGACTTTGGGTTTGTTTCTGAACTCCAGAACCTAAGCTTTGTTTCCTTATCTGTAGGGATAACACCACCCCATTCATAATTCATTATGTAATAACTTTTTAAGTCATACTGCCTATTCATAACTCATTCAGCAATTAAATGGAAAAGTGTTTTATGGGTTGAGCACTGTTATGGTTGGATACAGAATATCCCCTGAAGAGCTCATGTATTAATGTTCAGAGTTGATACAAGTAAGGCATGAGGGTTATAATCACATCAGTAGACAAATCCATTGTAATGGATTTACTGGGTGGTAACCTAGGCAGGTGGGGTGTGGCTGGGGAAGTGACCTTAGGGAACTGTGCTTTTTGTCTCACTTGTTTGCTTTGTTGCTTCTGACCTCGATGATATGAGAGCAGAGGCCTTGCTCTCCCTCTCTCTGCTTTCTACTGCCATGCCCTGAACTCTGCAGACCAGGCCTCACATGGACTGAAACTCTGGAATCTCAAAAAAACTGTGAGCAAATAAATCTTCTTTCCTCTGAGTTGTGTGGTCAGGTTTTTTTGGAATTACAGCAGTAAAAATGTTGACTGAGACAAGCACAGGGTACAGTATCAATGCAGGCAGAGTATAGGATTGACTCTCTCTTGTGGGTATAATGGTGCCTGACCAGGCATGGCATATTAGTGGTCTGCAGGAAAACTCTCAGGCAGGTCAGTTTTTCCTTAGAAAATTCTGTCAGGTCAGTCCAATACATGGCAAGGGGCTATCACTTATTGTCTGGGTAACCAGGGGCAATTGCTAAACCTCTCTGAATCTCTGTTATTAATCTGTTAAACAAGAGTAATGACATTTACCTTGCAGGGCTTTGATGGGGATTAAAGTTAGATAATAAGGTCTTTAATCGCTCACCTTCTTTCTCATTACTTTAGTATGTGATGCCATTTAGTAAATGTTACCTTTGGAAAAGTCTTTGACTGGTTTCTCTGGGTCCCATTTTTATTGCCATCTTCCACCGAACTTCATTTCCTCTTCCTGCCATTTAATGGGGCAATGAAATTATAGAGATTTTAATTCCCGGAGGTTTAGAAATGAGGAGATGCTCGTCAGAGGAATTATATCCTGGAAAACAAGAAAGGAGAAAAAGAGTTTTATGAAACAAAATGTAAGCTGGCAGGAAGAGCTATTTCTATTGGTTTAAAATGAGGCCGACTGAGCAGGAACAGGCCTCGGCGCTGACATTTCAGAAGGCAATGAAGTGGTTGCCCAGGCACCTGTGAGAGGATTTGTCATTTTGGACTTTTAAAGTAGGAGTCAAGAATGCAGCAGTAAGCAGGTGGATGACTTGGGAAAGCGGCTGGTGCTCTTAAGAGAATCTGTTTTATTTGTTCAGTGCAACTAACCTCTTGATGAGAATCGTAAAGGGTCATATTTTGTGAAAACACTTATTTCAGGAAGAAAAAAAGTGTTACATTAATTCCCTCTTGAATTTTTTGGTGTCTTACATAATGCATTTTTAGTGTTATAGGGAATAAAAAATTTACCTAATATAAGCTCTTACCTTTACCCAGAATTACATATAAACCTCAGCAGACAGGTGCAACGGACATCTTTGGAAACCTGTGATGAGTCAATCGCTTGCTTGTTGCTACGTGGGACTTAGGCAGGAATGCAATACAGTCCTTCCTTCCCTTCAAGGAAGAGTGAGGATGGAAGTACAAGTGAAGGGAGACAGGACTATAAAAAGTTACCATGGGTACCAAGATGGTAAGTGCTGTGTTACCCCTATACACAAAGTACTGTGGAAACATTGAAGAGGAAAGGAGTATTTTTAGGAAGATTGGAGAAAGGCTTTCAAAGAATGTGACACTTGAGCAAAATCTGAAGGCTAAGTGCGTATCAAGTGAAGGAAACAATTGCGTAGAGATATCAAAGCTCAGGCCATCCAGGATGGGAGCTTGGGTGTGGACAGGACAGCGCGGCTGTATGAGTAATGACTGGAGATGAAGAAGGAAGCCGTGGAGGATCGTCATCAAGGGAGGAAGAGAATCAGAAAGGTGAGTATTAATGAACCCCAGACAGAATGCTGGGAGAGGGAGCAAATGACATTAACATGGAGCTAGAGAGTGGCCAGTTAGGATGAGAAGAGAGCCACGACATCAGGAGGTCGCTGGTTGATATTCCTGAGAATGATTCCAGAGAAGCAAGACAAAAGCCAGGCTGCTCTGGGGCAAATGGAAGGCGAGAAAGCATTTGTAGAGAGTATCACTATTAGTAGCTGTAGTCCAGAGACCTGACCACGTAACTCAGAAGAAGGAATATCTATTTGCTATTTGGGTTCGTTCCATGTAAGGCCAGGGACCGGGCATCTCAGGGCATGGAGGCAGGATGCAGAGAGAAGGACAAGGCAAGGCTGCGCTCCTCATATCATGGACGCCGGAAGCGAGAGAGAACTAGGGGAGGAGGAACCATATATGATCCCCAAGGCCGCAGCCCCAGGGACCTACCTTCTCCAGCCACATCTTACTGACCCGGGCCAACACCCAGATATATGGGTTTATCCACTGCTGGGATTAGAACTCTTATGACTTACTGATAGCAACCCTGAATATTAATGAACTCTTTAGGGGACATTCTATAGCTAACTATAACAACCACATTGTTGATCCTTTGGGCAGGGAAGAGAAGGAAAGGAGATAGTTTTGAAGGTAGGCCTTGCATGAATGTGCCTGACACAGAAGCTCGGAGTGTGTTTGTGTGCTGACAGTCAGGCCAAGGAGGGAGCAGTTGAGGAGGAGGCAGAAAGGGGAAGATTTATGGAGAAAGGTTCCAAAGCAGGTGACAGAGGCTGGGATAAAGAGTAGGAATGGGAGGATTAGTTCTTGACCTAATTATTAGACCCTATTTCAAAATAAAACATAATTAAAAGAAAGGATTGGGGGTTTGTCTCAGTGGTTGAACCCCCCTGCGTTTAGTCCCCAGTACACACACACACACACACACACACACAGCAGGACATGTTTTCTTCTGGACAAAAAGTTATGACCCAGACACAGGGATCGATGAAGCTGAAAGGAGAGTAGGTTGCGTGTGCACCTGGCTTTCACACTTTCTTTCCAGAGGAAGAAGTTATAGTTTTTCTTACTTCTGTTCTCTTTTCTTGGAATTATTTAGTCTTTTTGTGTCGGGGGCATCCATCGGTCTCTCGGGGCCAGCCCGAGAGAGAGAGAGATGCGAAGCTGATGGGGGAACAGACGTCGGACGGTTGAATAATCATACCTCCAACCAGGAGCCAAGTCTTGTATGAACTCGTTTATTAGAAAGCCACATCTCTCTTTTATAGTAGAGGCAACATAGGAAGTTCGCAATTAGTAGGGTGTGGCACCACGCTCTCCTGGGATCTATCATAGGTAGAGGCGCCTGTCGTCTGTGAGTACGGAAGGAGGTAACTACCTATCACAGCCCTCCTGAGGCTACCTCCGGGACTACCTGCGGAACCTCCCCCTGAGGAATTCGCCAGCGCCATCTTTGCCATTAATATGCTGAATTACTGCCACGTGTGAGAGGCCCGGTACTTCAGAGCAGGCTTCTGCCAGTCCACCAGGCCCTTTCATGGCACCGAGTAAAGGGCCCCGCATTTTTGTGTGCACTTTGAAGGACATGGAGATGGTGTAATAGTAAATCACAGGTTTGCAGAAACAAAGCCTCGTCCACCGCCCCTGCGTGTGATCTGCAAGTGGCTTTCTCAGGGAAGGAATTGCTGGGCGTGGCTTTCTCTTTCCAATGCGTTTCTCATGTCTTCAATATCTAGACTGTCTGAGATCAGAATTAGGGAGATTCTTAAAGGACTGACCAGTGTTTATGTCTTACTGGTTACACTCTAATTTTTAATAGTAACTTCAGCAGTCATTAAATAAATATACAAAATAGAAATAAAATGATACATTGGCTCCAAAGGCTGCAGATATGATTATATAAAGTCTATTCTGTTAGGTCAAACCATTTGACCACTTTTGATCTACAAAACCAGCAATTTCATATAGTTCAGTTTGGCAATAATTTCAAGCACAGGAGAGTATCTGACTGAATATATCCTTCTGGTATACACTAAGAGGGTCGGTGTCCATAGTGGGTAGAAGCCAGTATTGTGGCACTCGAAGTCCCTGCTCTATATGTTACTCATCACATTACCCTGGACACATTACTTCATGTCTGTGAGTCCCAGCTCTATCATTTTAAAATGCAGTAATGATAGTACCAATGAGTTATCATATTTAGTTCTCAGCAACATACCTGGCACATAGTAATCACTCAGTAAATAGCTAGAAACATGAATAATAATAGTAATAAAAACAAAATCTGCATAGCTATGCTAGATTTTCGTAGCAGCATCTTGTTTGTGGGTAATGAAAAATGCTGAGCATGGTAGAAATTAATAGACACTGAATCTGGTGGTGGCTGCAAGTCCTCCTGAGGAGGCCGGCTTTGTAGGGTTTTCCTGGGCACCTAGAGATCATTACGCCATGCTGATCAGTGTGCAGTTGACTACCCTGTTCATAACATTAGGTATGTTCTAGAAGCTCTTTGAGTGGCGTGAAAGGGTGAAACAGAACTCTGTGGGTTATTTAAAGGCTGGTGTTATTCATTATGCCATTGTGAGGGTCACTTCATTTATGTAAACAGATCTGACTTATCCCATCTGAGGTTCCTGACCATGGGTGCTTCATATTATTCAGGTGTGTCTAGAGAGGTGGTGATTGATTTTAAGATCTCAATCCTGCCTCCAAATTTATTATTTCCTGGACTATGAGTTCCTTTAATTTCCATTTACTCTGTTTTATCTATTAGACACTGAAAAGAAGAACAGCTTCTTTATAGCTCAGGGCTCTTGTGACGACAAATGGGGGAAATTGTGGTATTTAAGCATCTATTTAGTCAACACGCTTCTATTTATTCTCTGTTCCCAGAAGGTATGTTGTCTAGGAGGGCAGATGGATGCATGGTTACCTGCAGGAAAGTAATTGGCATGGAGGGGCTTGCAGTAGGCCATGGAGCCCAGAGGGCTGGGCCGTCACCTGGAGCTTCTCAGACAGGGAGGTGGTACTTGAGGTGGGTACAGGCTCAGAACTGCAAGAAGAGGAGGTTTCTTTTTCCTACAGTCTAAAGTTATAATACTGAATCCTGGTTTGATTGTGTCCATTTCCCTAAAGCTTAATTATTTCATTCCCTGAATTCAACTTTATGAATATATATTTGCCAAATAGCATTTTTAGGCATTGGAGCAAGGGACATCTATCTAAATAAAGTTGTTTGTGGAGTGCCTATTATATGCTGGGCATAGCAGTTGGTGCTGCTTGAAATACATTAACCTTTGCCCTGAAGACATTATGACCTAATTGGGGATTCTAATGCATTAAGGCAGAAGGAGACCCAAGTACACCAATAGGGATATGGGTTATATAGGCTGTGTATCCCTTCTTCAACATGCTTGGGGTCAGAAGTGTTCAGATTTTCTTTTTTTGGATTTTAGAATATTTTCATAGACATAATGAGATATCTTGGGGATGAGACCTAAGCCTAAACACAAACTTCCTTTATGTTTCATATTCACCTTATATATACATAGTCTGAAGGTAATTTAATGTAATATTTTTAATGTGCCTGCATTTTGACTGCAACCTATCACATGGGATCAGGTGTGGAATTGTCCCCGTGTGGTGTCATGTCAGTGCTCAAGAAGTTGCAGATTTTGAAGCATTGCATATTTTAGATTTTCAGATGTGAGATGCTCAACCTGTATCTTATGGAGGCCCAGTTAAGGAAGTGTCTGTAACACACGGAAGGTTTTGTAGACGAGAGAGTAGGCTCTTATCTGGGTCTTGACAAGTGAATGGGACATGGAAGTGAAATGAGTAGCTTCAGCGAAGGCAGGAAGTGTGAAATTACACAGATTCTCTGAGCAGCTGGGATGGCTAGAGGGTAGGGCTGGTGAGAGATGCACTGGGAATATGTTGGAGAAGGAGATGTGGCTATCATCTCTGCTACAATCATGTGTGTGTGTGTGTGTGTGTGTGTGTGTGTGTGTGTGTGTGTTACTGGAGATCGAACACAGAGGCATTCTACCTCTGAGCTAGACCCCCAGCCCTTTTTTATTTTTTAGTTTTTGAATCGGGGTCTCACTAAGTTGCAGAGGGGCTCTCTAAGTTGCTGAGGCTGGCCACAAACTTGCGATCCTCCTGTCTCAGTCTTCCATGTAGTGGGGTTTCAGGCATGCGTCACCACACCTGGCTTCTGCTATAATTTTTACCATAGAGTTCTTTTTTCTCTTGGGAACAGAGGTTCTAGGAATATGTTTTACTGTTCTTTAGGTAAAATAATAAGACCAAACTCAATGATCAGGTCCCAAGAGCCTTTGAGGGTAGCACTGGTTGCAATGTGACATGAGAGGCTGAGAGAGAGGAGATGAGTTAGGAGGCTATTGACGAAATTCCCTGGACAGGTAATGAGAGAACTCTAGTTCAAGATCCATGAAGAAAGCATATTCTGAAATCTTCCCTTTCTCCACAAAGTTCGTAGAAATATTTGAAAGGAAAGATTAAAAAAAAACACATTCATGTGTCTGCTGAAAGAAGAAAACAAATGGGGTTAAGCAAAAGCACATATAAACACAAGGGAAAATTCTCTCACATAGAATTGGAAGTTGGTAGGTAATTATAAAGACCTGAAAGGCCACCAGCATGCGAGAGATCACCATTTCTGAACACGCGTGGTTATTTGCTCTGGAGGAAAGAGAGAGAATAGAATAATCTGAAAAAGACTTCGGAATGAAAATTTAATGTGTTCAGGGTGATAAATGTCTTCACATTTATAAAATAAAATGTTTACAACACAAGAGTGAATATTTATAAAGAATTCATCTGGAGACCATTAAAATGAAAAATAAAATGATTAAAATAAAAAAACCCCATAGCTGATAGACTATATCACAGCCTGGAAACAGTTTAATAATAAGCCAGTGATTTGAAAGATCAATCCTAAGGAATGTTTCCAGAATGCAGCCCAGAAATAAAGATATGGAAGAAATGATAGAAAATTTAAGGGGCAAATAGGGTGTATTTATGAATTCCAACTTCCACAGAAGAAGATGAAAGAATACAAGGCTGAAAGACAAAAAAAAAAAGGAGGAAAAGTAGAATCATAGAAGTACAGGTTAAATATTCTTTATCTGAAATGCTTGGGATCAGAAGTTTTTCAAATTTCAGATTTCTTAAAATTTTTGACTATTTGCATATACCTAACAAGATATCTTGGGGATGAGACCCTGTCTAAACCCAAAATTCATTTACATTTCATATACACAGAAACTGAAGGTTCTTTCACACAATATTTTTAGTGCATCTTTGTTTGATCGCGGCCCATCACTTGAGGTCAGGTGTGGAATCTTTCATTTGTGGTGTCATGGAGTTAAAAAAATTTCAAATTTTGCAGCATGTTGGATTTCATATTTTCAGATTAGGGGTGCTCAATCTGTATAAAAGAAAGGGATAAGGATTTGAGAAACCTGGAGCACTTGTTAAATGTCTCTACAGAGAGTGTAAAACTGAAAGCAAAGCTTTGAGGAGGATCCCAAGAGGGTTCATAGGTAGGTGATAGTTTTACTGAATATAGAAACTTTGGTCAAAGGATGACAATTTCAGGTAGTGGCAGGATAGTTGTATTCTGTCAATACACCATAGCCTCCCATCAGACCGAGCCAAGTGTTTCTATTGGCCTCCTTAGGAAGCTGTTAGAGTTAATGTGTGTGAGTTCTTAGGAAAAGTCATGCTAGCAAATTTCACTTTTAGGGCAGTTAGTGCATGAGCTGAGTAGTTAAGCATTTCCATATTCAGACAGGAAGGAACAGTGGAAAAGATAATGGTTAAGCACTAGGTTAATGTTGGTTTAAGTGTGACTGAGTCATTACAGTATCTTCCTGGTGCATTTGAAAAGGTTTTTATGTTTTTAAAAGACTTCCTGGGTAAATAAACTTTGGGTTTTAGATTCAGTGTACTTGGATTTAGGTTAGTTTGTTTCCATAATTCTATGTTAGCTGCTAGGGTTGGCCTATGTGTTCATATGCAGAGCAGTTGATCTCACACACAATGTAAGCTTTTTATGCTGATACCTTGATAACTGCCTCTTGGGTTTTTTCTTTTCTTTTTTTTTTTTTTTTAATTTGATGCCTGCAACTTTTTTCCAAGGATATTTGTACTTGATGGGATACCAAGTCCTAATGCCTAGGCCTTGTTTTGCTATGGCCAAGTACCAATGTTGAGAGAGATTGCAACGTTGCAAGAGATTGTTTCTTCTTTCAACATGCAACCTTAGGGATGGAAGAGAGATCATTTCAAGTTGTGTTG
The DNA here is from genome assembly GCA_004027185.1 of Glis glis. Taxonomy (NCBI): domain Eukaryota; kingdom Metazoa; phylum Chordata; class Mammalia; order Rodentia; family Gliridae; genus Glis; species Glis glis. The sequence goes on along the minus strand of PVJS01000539.1, from coordinate 102,924 downwards.
TCATTAGGTTCAGTATCTAGAGTAGTGAATCCTGTAAATTCAAGTTTATGATTAGGTGACAAGTTGACATTGAGATTGTCCTTTTCCTTGATCAAAATGAATAAAAGCTTTTTAAAATAACTTCAAAAAAAAAAAAAGAAAGTCATGGGCAAAGCATTTCAGTTTGATTTTGGACCTTTTGGTTTGGAGATTCTAGAGAAATATCTATGTGGATATTCTTGCCCAGAAGTAGAAAGCTCAGAGGAGAGTTGGGGATGGGATAACATGGAGGAAAATCTTGAAGGAACCAAGTGTATGATACAATGGAAAATGTGATAAAATGTGGCATATAGAATTCTATTTGATAAACAATTGTGGTACTATGTAGTTTATTAAATCAAAGTTGACTGTGGTACAAAGAGGTCTGCCCCATTAAAAATTTATCACAGTTAAGATGAAAGGCAACACATTTCATGTTATCTAGTAGTTCTTTTTCATGTTCTGTGTTTGGATTAAGTTGTTTAGTTTATGTTTGATATGCTAATTAGACATTGTGTTTGGCTATTATGAATGTTTTCCCATATAAACAGGCGTGTGTGGTTATTTATTTATTTATTTATTTACTGTGGTACTGGGGATAGAACCCAGGGACATTCTACCTCTGAGCTACATCCCCAGACCTATTTTATTTTTTATCTTGAAGCAGGGTCTCACTAAGTTCTGGAAGGCCTCACTATGTGGCTGAGGCTGGCCGTGAACCTGGGATCCTTCTGTCTAAGCCTCACAAGCACATATGTTTTTCAAATTATTGTTTTTCTACCATCCCCTTCCCAAAAGAAATGTATGACTAAACACGGCTCCTAATTATGCAAATAAGTTCTCCCAAATAATCTGATGACAGTATATATAAAACTTTTGGATCTGATCCCCAAATTCTTTTTTTTTTTTTTTTGCAGTACCGGGGATTGAATGCAGGGGCGTTCTACCTCCACACTACACCCCCGGCCCTATTTTTTTATGCTTTATTTTTGAAACCGGGTCTCACGAAGTTGTGGAAGGCCTCACTAGGGAGAGAGAGAGAGCGCGAAAGAGAGAGAGAGAGAGGAGAGAGGAGAGAGGAGACTGATCCCCAAATTCTAACAAGGCTGGAATCATAGTCACCAATTGTTAAGAAAGGAGGGAAGTAGCTGATTTTATAGAGTTGCTCTTTTGAGTGTAGAGTAGCAGAATGCTTTCATGGGGCAGTGGGCATGTAAGTACAATATTTTTTTCAGTGTCATTTCAATACATTCTGGTGTGTAAATCTGAGATAGATTTTTTTAAAAAAAATCAGACAGCATATAATATTTTCCTTGGTGCTTGCCCTGGTGGCGTGTTGAACTGTAGCACTCTGTTCAGAAAATGTCATCAAAATAATAGTATAGGGTTAGTTTACAGTGATATTTGTAATGATTTTTAATGTATCCACAGCTTAATAAAGAATTTTTCTTCTCGATCCTGGAAGTATATCATTATTACAGTACTACTGCATGAAATGAGGTACTTAGATCATTCTGTTGTGGTAAATTCTTCCCAGCAGAAGTTCTGAATCTGCCAGTGTTGACAGTTCTTTATTCAAAAGTGTAGTTGCTAGCAGGGGTCTTTTTAGTAGAAGAGTTTAAATATATTACCCATGAGTTCTTAAATATGTATAAAACCGGGGCAACGCTTTATGGTCTTGTTGGCATTCTAAGATACATGACTTGAGTTCTGGGAAACGCAGTTCTCAATCTTTAGCGATGTCCCCAGAATGATTCCTGATGCTTCACCACATTGCTGCAGATACCACTGCAGTGAGGCCTTGTTCTGGGGGAAACCATGAGGCCCTGGGTCTTGGGGAAGAGCCACTTCTAATGGGATGAGGCTTTCTGCTGAAGCTTGTTTTGCAAATCCAGAAAGCCCAGGAGAATTAGCCTGCCCATCTGTTTCTTTGTCACATGCATGCCATCTGTTTCTACATGTATATAAAACATTTTACCAACAGGGACATGCATGTTTTCCAAGGGTGCTCAAGCATGGATAGTTTTAATGGTGTGCAGTAACATGCTGCTTTCAAGATTCCCAGCTTCCACATCTATTCTTTCCCAAAGTTGCCTATGTCTGCTTTACACATTCCTTCTCTCTCGTTACCAAATAATGGTATACCTTTTAGCCATCTTCAATGTTAATATGGCCCAGGTTTAGAAACTTCCATTGTGCCAAAGAAAGGATGATTAGAAATGTTAGTTTTGTAGGAGGGCTCCTTTAATATTTAATCAAGGATCCTTAAACCTGTGGGTTTCCTGTCTCAGATCTTACATGTATTTCTGGTAAGGATGAATTCAGGCCATGCAAAGTAGATTAGTGGTACTCATTCTTTAAAAAATAATAGCCAGGTTTTTCAGGACTGACAAAGTTTTAAAGATACATTAGATGGAACCACAAATACATATTTCATGTAGTTCCTTTAGGATTCAGTGGAGTTCTTCAATAAGATAGTTAAAACCTATTTTATCAAAGCAGGTCATGAAATATTGATTTTGGCTAAAGTCAATCCATACCTTATATTGTCTTATAAAAGATTCAATATTTCATACCTCCTATGAACAAAAAATTAACTTCTAAATCTATGATGAAAAATTAGGGTGATAATTTGAAAAAACATAAGGGGGTATATAATTGTTTTTTCCAAAATTCTTTTCAGGGGAATGTGAGCAGAGTGTTTTAAAAAACACTGATAAAAGGCTTTCCTGAAACAAGTTGGCCCCTTGTTCCTACAGGCTTAGCTCTCTTGGTGCAACACATATGTTGTTTTTGAAGCTCCACAGTTTATCCTGTATTCCTTTAGAAGGTTTTTGTCCTGGGAGACTTATGAGTCCTTGTGAGACCCCTTAGTTTATAAATGGCATTGTCAGCAAGCAAGCTTCCAGGAAACAATTGGTTTATTCCAGAAATTGCCCTTTGGAGCATGTGTTAGTTAGCATTGTATTACTGCAGCAAAATACCTGAGGTAATCAGCTTAAAAAGCGGAAAGGTTTCTTTTGGCTCAGTGTTTTGGAGATTTCAGTCCATGGTTGGTTGGCCCCATTGCTTTTGGGCCTGTGGTGAGATAGCACATCATGGTAGCGAGTGTGTGGTGGAGCAAGCTGCTCACCTCATGGTGGCTGGGAAGCAAAAAGAGAGAGGAATGTGCTGAGTCCCAATATCCCCTTCATAAGCATGCCCCAATGGCTTAACTTCCTCTCACTTAGCTCCAACTCTTAAAGGTTCCATCACCTCACAGTAGCGCCACAGGCTAGGGACCAAATCTTTTATACATGGACCTTTGTGAGACACTTAAGATCCAAACTGTAGTACAGTACCAGATACCAGAAAGGGTGTTTTATTGGTCAAGACTGCTGGTTATGCTGTTGTGACAAGTGGCATTAAAACCTTAATGGCTCACAATTACAGAGATGTAGTTTCCCTCTTGCAATATGCAGGGATGGGTCAGATGTAGGCTATGCTCCTCCTGTCTTGATTTGTGCACCCAGGGGGATGGATGAGCCTCTATCTGGGAAAGAGACCTCAGCCAGTAGGAAAACAGAGCATCAAATTATAGGCGAGGTCCCTGAGCTTTTGCCTAGAAGTGGTATGTACCTTCTGCTCGCTTTTCATTGACCACAGCAAGTACATGGGCCAAACCTGATGTCAGTGGGGGTGAGAAATATGGTCCTCCCTTAGGAAGATGAAATGAATGTTGTCAAATAAAAAATTGCACCAGCTGGGCATGGTGGCGCACACCTGTAATCCCAGTACTTGGGAGCCTGAGACTGGAGGATTGCAGGTTCGCAGCCAGCCTCAGCAACTTAGCGAGGCCCTCAGAAACTTAGTGAGACTCTGTTCCAAAGTAAAAAAGTAAAAGAGGAGCTAGGCATGGTGGCACACACCTGTAATCTCAGTGCTTGGGTGGCTGAGACAGTAGGATCGCAGGTTTGAAGCCAGCTTCTGCAACTTAGCAAGGCTCTCAGCAACTTAGCAAGACCCTGTTTCCAAATAAAAAATAAAATAGGGCTAGTGGTGTAACTTGGAGGTAAAATACCTCTGGGTTCAATCCCCAGCACCACACACACAAAAAAAATAGGGCCGAGGGGTATGGCTCAAAGGTACAATACTCCTGGGTTCAATCCCTGGTACTGAAAAATAAAAAGCACTAAAGTTAAACAGGCAAGGAAGACTTTATTCAAGGCTATTACAATAGGTGAGAAAGATCAAAACATGATCTAAACTCAACTCTTCTGACACAAACGGTACTAGAACTTTTACAAGCGGGAGTGGGAATCATAGGACATATGTGTCTGCTAATTGGCCTTACTCAAAAGAAAAGTCAACTTTCTGATATCTTCTTGACAAGTGATAGTTTAAAAATTTATAGCAGATGTCCAGCTAAGTTAGGCTCCTACCCTCCCACAGAGAATGAGAGGTAGGGTCTCTGTCTTTCTTGATGATTATATTTCAAGAGATGGCTTTCTGGTCCTTGAGAAAGACATTCTTGGGGTGCAAAACTGGCAAGAGGTGGCAATAAGATTTATATTTCACTGGAGCAGAGAAAGAAGGAACAATAATGTGTTTTCTAAAGCAAGAGACTAGAGTCAAGAGGAAGTCTATCTAAAGCTCAGTCCAGCTAAGGCTGCCTTAGTCAATACATGTGAACAATAGTACAGTCTACTACAGGGAAGGCATGTGTGCAGATACCTGTGTGAGTGAATGATGCTAGTCACTTGCTCGACTGTGAGCAACAGAAGTGAATACTGGCTGCTTTGATCAGAGAAATGCCTTTTGAAGTCCAGTTGGGGCTCACAGAATTGATGGCAGCTGAATAATGGGGCAAACATGTAGACAGCAGGGTTGTCGGAAGGTAATCTCCCATGCTTGTGCCCTCACCCCTTGGTCCTGTGTGTGGGGGTGAACTTTAGTTTGGGCTTTGGTAATGGTGGGTGGGGCAATGAGTTCCACCAAGACTGAACATAACTAGAGATAACCCTATCCACTCACCCACCTACAGAAGGTTGTAGAGTAAACAAAACAACAAAACATAGAAGAAACACAAATCCACTAATATCCGTGGCATGGTATCGGGTCAATAGAGTGGTTTTGAAGAAAGTCCTAGAAATTATTTGCCCTCTTCTTTCCCATCTCTTTCATGAGAAGCTTTGCCGGACCACAGACCACTGGATGGCTCTGCCCCTCCTCTCCTGCTCCAGCCCTGAGGTTAACTGGTATGGCCTCACTGATCTTTTGATCTTTTGATCTTTTGAGAGCTCAGCACACGGAGGACACTCTCTCCTCTAAGCTCTTTGCACAACGTTGGAATGAATGGTTGAGCGAGGCTCTGGAGACCTCTTTATCAGTTAGGAATATGAAAAGCTTTTAGGATAGCAGATACTGCCACACCTTGTTCCTTACAATGAGAGGCAAGGTGCAGTCTTTGAAGCTGCAAAGACTAGGGCTCAGATCCCTGCCTCTCACCCGAGTTCTATGTTTCCCTCTGGAAAAATGGAGTTCTTCATGCATCTCTTGCAGGAGTTTTTGGAGAACGAATCAGGAAATGTCTGTAGAGTACACAGGCATGGTGTATAGTAGGCATGACTAAATGCTGGTGGTCATTATGAAGAAAGAAACCTCTTTTGCCTCGGTCAGAGTCATTTCTCCCCAGCAATTACCACTCCGGCATTTGTTCAAGAGGAAGGAAGGACATAAGTCTATTTTTGAATTGGCTTCTGGGGGCTGCAAAGTGCCACATGCTCTGGCTCTGTCTTTCCTCATAGCCTGAGGATCTCCCATGTGACTCGTCTGGCCTAAATCGAACAGGGCGGGGAGAGGCTGGATCTTGTGCAGAAAAGATTGGTGCATTATCTGTGAGGCTACTGGGTCATTTCCTGAGCTGTGACGCTGTGCAGATGTGCAGCATCTTGAGGAAGGGTTGACGAGACAGGCTTTACCATGTCCTCACTCTAAGGCTGCATTAATCATGCCGAAGCGTGCAAGTATCCAAGTGTTTCATGAATAGGTAATTAATTAAAATGTTATATGCAAGTGTCATGCAATATGTGAGGATTTTTATGGAAATCATTACCATTTCTATGAAAAATTCTCTTTGGGTCTATTTATAAATATGTGCCCAAAGATGTGATATCTCTGGTATATAAATAAACTCTGTGTGTGTGTGTGTGTGTGTGTGTGTGTGTGTGTGTGTGAAGTGCTTGATGATGATTAAGATTTTTATTGGTGTGGGCTTAGTTAGATTATAAAGCTGGAAGTTATACTAAAAATTTTTCCAAGTGTCATTAAAACTTAGCACCCTTTTTACAGTTTTAAAGAATAACTGTCTTACAAAATTCAACAAATCAGAAAGATTTATTGGCAGCAATATTGTGTTTCTTAAACTCTAGTTGCCTTGGTTACTCTTGGAATATTAAGATAATCTGGGCCTCTAGACAGTGAGGACTAGTCCCTGTTTATTTTGGGCCCATAATGATTCTAATTAACCAGTCTCCAGGGTAGACAGAGAGGAAATGTGTGCACAGTCTAGAAGGAAAGATGGCCACAGCAGCCAGCAGTTTGGATAATTTGAGTCCCTGCAGGAAATAGCATCATTGATACGGAGAATCATTGTCTTTAAGACATACACAATTTCTTCTCTGAATGTTTCTGGTGCACAAAGCCACCTCCTTGATGAAGTGGCTTAAAGTGACTATTTTTGCAGAGCAAGCAGAGAACATCTATTGATCCTCATCCATGTACTGCAGTTTTTTTTTCTTTAATCATTGCCCACCACCCTTAGAGCTGAAAGTAGCCTGGTCACAGAACACTTTAAAAGGTAGCTCTTCTCAGGTGTTCATTTGTGGTCTGCTGTTGTACCTAGCACTGAGAAGGGCTGCAACCTTATCCTGGAATCAGAATTTCAGAGTGGAAATGAAATGGAAGAGTTTGCTGAGCTCAGCCCCACGCGCTTCAGATCAAGTGACCGAGGGTCAGAGAAGTGGGGGTTCAACTGGGAGTTCCCCATGCCCAGTGCAGTGTTTCTCTCTCTTCCAGTTTAGACTGAGAAAAATCCCACTTTCCCCACGTAAACCAAAGTCCCTCCTTAATTAAATAATGCAGCTGTAGGAAAATTTGTTTGATAGCATTGGAGTATTAGAAGTTGTTTTAGTAGAATTACAAGGTGCAGAATCACTGAGTAGTTTGGAGTCTCGGAGTGGAAAGCATTCTGGGGCAAGTAGTTAGTCCATCCTGCTGCTCTGCGGTCCTGGCAGGTGTGTTTTCAATACTATAGCTGCCCATGGCTTATCTCCTTCAAATGATGGGCCCTCAAAACACATGGGGTCACAGAGATGAGAACAGAGGGCTCAGAAGCAAGGGGGCTCTGTCTAAATCAGGCCTGTTTTGCATATTTAATCTATTCACCTGCTTAGATTCATTGCCTATAGTGTTGCTGAATGATGGGAAGATGGCTATGAAGAAGAATTAGAACTTGCTCATAATAAAAATAAAACCACCAATTCTCAGGGTGCACATACACAAATATATCAAAGTCAATTACTATGCTGAGCATGAGAAGGAGGGAAGGGGGAGGGAATGGGGGAATTGGGGGAGGGCTAACTGACCGATGTGTATATGTATACTTCTACCACCCTGAAACCCATCAAGATGTATGATTACAATGCACCAGTAAAAGAATAAATAAATAAAACCACCAGATCTGCATTTTAAAGTGTTTCCACTTGCTTTCTTTCATGGCCATCACACAATCCATATGGATAACTTAAGTGTTTAATTGATTAACAGTTAATTAACACAACCAAGAGTAAACAGCACAAGAGAGGAAGAGCGATAAATGACACCCTGTGTTGAATCCTACCTGTCAGTCACTTAGTGCCAATCCGCAGCTCCAGGTGAAGAGGCTGTTATTGTCACCATCTTACAGATAAGGACACTTGAACCAGGAAAGTTTTCTGTCCCTTTTAAGGAGACACAGTTAATAAGTGGTGGAGATGCTAGGATTTGAACCTAGGCTGCTGCCTCCTAGGGAGGCGAAGACTTTAAATAGAGAATAGCAACTTGATATCAGCGCAGCGCAGTGCAGCCTACTTACATTTTCTTCCTCTTGCCTAAAAATAAAGTCATTTCATGTGATCCTGTTAGTGAGCGCTTCCTGCAGGGGCAGCCAGGCAGCCCAGGAATTTTCTTAAGTTTGCAGAGTTCTCGAAGTTTAAAAATGGTGGGAGAGTGGATTTTTTTTTTTAAAGCTAACAACTGGAGAAAAGCTGATGAGGTAAGGAAAACCTTAAGACTTGGCTTGATAAGCACGCAAGGGAACTGTCAGAGGGAACTCCATGCTACAGAGGAGAATGGGCTTTGCAGAAATCGTGAACCATTTAACTGAGTAGCCTGTAAGTGCAGGAAGTGGTGGGACGCAAACCCAAGTGATTCCCCGGGCAATCGACGGTGAGCCAGGCCTGGCTGTAGCACAGAACTTGGTGGGGAGTGGTACTGGATCTCTTATTTAAAACACATGCACAGGCCAATGAGATGGTATCAAAATTAATCTTAAAAATGGGAAAAATTTAATCTCATGAAATATTCAGTTATTGATTGAATACCTTTTAATGAGGAAATGTGGAATTTAGAGTTTTGTTGGTGGTTTTGTTAGGACCACAGCATCACAGTTTTAGGATCAACTACTAGAGGAAATGCTCAGATGTCAAATTAAGAAGTGAATATTAGTCGGGTGTGGTGGTGCACGCTTGTAATCCCAGTACTTGGGAGGTGGAGACCGGAGGATCTGGGTTTGTGGCCAGCCTCAGCTACTTAGTGAGGCCCTCCGCAACTTCGTGAGACCCCGTTTCAAAATAAAGTATAAAACAAAAAATAGGGCCGGGGGTATAGCTCAGAGGTAGAACGCCCCTGGGTTCAATTCCTGGTACCGCAAAAATAAAAAAAGAAGTGAATATTATTTTATTAATATGAAACCTTAGAAAAAGTAGTGGAGAACAACCATTTTCATTGAAATCCTGAAATTTCCACAAATTGCTATTGATCATCTCCTTCCCCCTTTCTACATGAGTGGTTTTGCAGTTCAAAATGTCTCTTGTTTCTCTGCACAGGGAAGCCTGGACCAAGCTACAGGTGTTGTTCTGGAAGAGAATACTTTCCAAAAGTTTTCACATTCTTGGATTCCGCATCTAAGACGCTTGCTCGGGTGGGCCTCTGTGTTTACTTGAATATCTTTTCTCTAACAACATTCTTTTCTCGGTGGGCCTCCAGCCCATCTCACACTATACTTCTTGGTGAATTATGAGGTTCATTTTCTGACCTCTAAATGGGATACTGTGGTTTCTCTGTAACTCAAACAGCTGAAGTCCCCAAATTTCCTCAGTTCACGGAGCCTTATTCTTTCAGTAATTTTTTTCCCACAGTGCCCCTAGACACAGCCAACCAAATGAATTGAATGGCTTTTCTTACTGTGTAATTAGGTTCAAACAACTTAAGGAGTAGTTGTATTCTAATGATTGTAGCTGCCTGAAAAAGTAATACACATTGGTAGAAAAATATTTTCCTTTAATTAATAACTTATTATCACTCCTTGCCGATGGAGTATGTGCCCCTGTGGAGCACTGTGCGACCTCACGATTCTCGAGGTCAGATTGGACACCCTTGGTTTTGTTTTGCATCCCGCATTCCCCTTCATGAGAAACTTGTCTTTGTAACATCAACTTCCAAAACCCAGCTTTGCAAAGTTATGACACCATCAAAAGGTATAGAATACAGTCTGGTGTTCAAACTGTGAACTCCCTGGAGCTGGGAACCCCTGCAGTCTCTGTCAGCTGGTGCTCTGCTTTCTTCAAGAATTAAAAATATCTTTGGTGCCCCATGATGTCACCTGGTCCCTGAGGCGCACAGTTTGAGAACCACTGAGGCCTCTTCTTTCACTAACCCAGTTAGTTTAGGGTTATTAATTTCCTTTTACTTAACTGCGCTCAATAGAATATTGAAATATTATAGACTTTGATTTTATAAAAACATTTGCTATTGCTTTTCACTAGGTACATAGTAACACTTTTAACTATATTTTTGTTTTTTTTTTTTTTTTTTTTTTTTTTTTTTTTTTTTTTTGCAGTACCGGGGATTGAACACAGGGGTGTTCTACCTCCGTGCTATGCCCCCGGCCCTATTTTTTATACTTTATTTTGAAACCGGGTCTCACGAAGTTGCGGAGGGCCTCACTAAGTAGAGAGAGAGAGAGAGACAGGGAGAGAGAGAGCGAGAGAGCTGAGGCTGGCCGTGAACCCGGATCCTCCGGCCTCCGCCTCCCAGAGTACTGGGATTACAAGCGTGTGCCACCACGCCCAGCTATATATTTGTAAATTATTATTTGAGCTATTATTAGCCTTTTTAAACTTTCTTAAAATAGTCGCTGTAGAGTTCAATCCATAAGCGGCTTAGGCACATCTTATTTTCAGTGTGAGAGCTTTGATACAGTTAGGGATGAAAAGGAGAGGGCAGAATAATTCTTTGTCTTAATCACTTATGGTAATTGCTCGCCTTGTCTTTAATAGTAGGCAATTAATGTAAAGTATTAACAGAATAGACATAAAATAATAATACTTATCTTGCATTAGGTGCTTACTTTTTGCCAAAGTGCAAAGCATTTTACCTATGTTATCTTATCAACACTCCTCATCCAGCCATTCACTCAAGAAACATTTACTGAACAGCTGCTGTGTGCTAAGCATTGTTTTATGGGCTGAAGATAAAGATATGATTAAGTAGGTAGAGCCCTATCCTCAAGAAACTTACAATCTAGTGTGGAGACAGGTACTGAGTAAAGAAAAGAATAAATAGATTAATAGAAGACGGGTAAGTGCTATGATTAAGAACCCTAGATAACGGGGAAGAGAAATGATGGAGATGCTGTCTAGATAGGATGGTCAGGACTGTAACTTTGCAGTAGGGGACATCATCTCCATTTTACAGAGAAAGAAACTGAGTCTCACAGAGGTGAAGTGACTTGTCCTGGTTAGCACAGCTAACAAAGACACTTCCTGGGATTTACATTGCTCCAATCAAGGAATTGATGGTCTTTAGCCAAGAGTCTTGAATTCTTTCAAGGATAAAGTAACATAACATAATTTTCATAACATAACATAACAAACATAACATAACATAACATAACATAACAAACACAACATAACAACATAACATAACAACATAACATAACATAATTTTCAAAGTGTGTGAATTGATATATCATTGTGTCAGGGCATCTGGGAATTTCTCCTGTTAACTTTCATCTCTAAAGAACTTGAGAACCACAGAAGGATCACTGTTATCTATGTCCAGACCCGGGAGCTAAAACCTATTATAAGAAAAGTGGAATCATCAAATACTAAAGCAAACCTTGCCTTGTGGTAGAGCAAAAATGATTTCTCTCAGGAAAAGCAAGACTTTACTAGAGTGGACTTCTTTGAAGAGGAAAATTCTCAGGTTGTAAAAAGTTGGGGTGCAGAAGGCAATCATATTTATTTAGTTCAAGAAGGAGACTATTTTTCATTTGTGGCTAGTAAATAAAAAATCAGCTGGGGATTAATTTCTCTTTTGATGAAAGAAAAGTAAAATATTCCACTCACCTGAATTTTATTTTTCTCCACTACCAAGATGATCTAAGAGATTTGTTTTATTTCAGTAATGATTAAGGGCATACTAATATATATCTCTGTCAATATAATGCTGAATTATTTCAGACATACTAATACAATAGTCATACAATTAATAGGGATAGGACAGGAACCAATACACTAGAAAACACCTGTATTATAGATCAAACTCAAAGGTAAATACTTCTACAATTATTCTGAAGGGAAAAATACCCAACCAGTTAAAATAATTTTAGATACAGAAAAAGAATCATAATGAAGACAACATATAAGGGGTAGTAATGTATTTGTATTATTGTTATGATCAGTTAAAAGGATAAGGGAGCAAGAGAGGGACGGACAGAGGAGGCTGAGCAAGCTCCAAGGGGAACCTGTTAGCTCTAGGTAAATTATGTTTGTCACACTGTATTTTGAGCATCAGAGTAAAGTTTCACCTGTTAGCACAGCTCTTGGAAGGTTTTTAGCAGATAAGAATAGTCCTCAGTTCCTCAGTGCTTTGAGAAAGAGGTTGCAAATGAAAGCAAATAAATACCATCTCACTTTTATTTATTCATTCTCATATTTTATTTCTAATGAAAATATTTTCATGAAAATTAAAATATTATCATGAAAAAATTGTAAGCAGACAGAATGGTACTAAATAAAAAAAATACATGGCTTCAGGACTCCAGTTCTCCTCTCCAGAGACAGCCATGTTCAGATTTTTCTGTTTGTATCTTTATAATACTATATACAACTACAGTGGGTCATTTGTTGCTCACCGGTTTATCAACTTTTGAAAATATCTGTTGAATCCCAATCATGAAAGAGAAATTTATCTCATACATCCTCTGCTCTCTGTTCCCAAATTTTTAGATACATTATTTTTGGATCTTCAGTTGGGGTTTCTAACTTTAGTATAAATTGATACCTTTATATGATTTTTCTCTCTTCCCAATTTTAGTTCAACTACTTTTATACTATCAGGGTTACAACATTTCAGTTCTTCTCCAAACTGTATTTAAATAGTTAAAAACCAGCTGGGCGTGGTGGCGCACGCTTGTAATCCCAGTACTTTGGGAGGCAGAGACCGGAGGATCTGGGTTCGCGGCCAGCCTCAGCTTGCACACGCACGCACTCTCTCTCTCTCTCTCTCTCTCTCTCTTTCTCTCTCTCCCTCTCTCTCTCTCTTCCCCCTCCCTGTCTCTCTCTCTCTCTCTCTCTACTTAGTGAGGCCCTCCGCAACTTCGTGAGACCCGGTTTCAAAATAAAGTATAAAAAATAGGGCCAGGGGCATAGCGCGGAGGTAGAACGCCCCTGCGTTCAATCCCCGGTACCGCAAAAAAAAAAAAGTTAAAAACCAATAGACATGTCCAATATTATGATCAAGACAACATTATCCATTATACAATCAACTGTGTGATTTGATTTTCAGAGAAGGATATAGTCCCACAGAAGGGAACTCTGGCTTCTGAAAGAATGTCTAGGGATGATAGTCAAAATGCTCTCTTTCCTTCTCTCAATCTCTCTCTCTCTCTATTTTTTTTAAATACTGTATTAATTTCTTAGAATCAAGCTAAAGTTTCAGTTTGCTTCAAATTTAAACTGTGGCTTTTGGGTACAACTTTCTGTCTTTCCTGGGGTTGCTAATGGTTTGCTTTATGCTTTTCGATATGAGTATAAGCCTTCTTTACCACCCCACTGCATCTTCCAGTTTAAACATTATGGCTTTATGCAATGGAATCTATTCTCAACTCGAGAACATTATTTTTGGGTTTGCACACCTGCCATCCTGGAATGTTTTTCGTGGCTGCTGAGTTAGTTTCACTTTCTTGGATCCCTGTACTCCTTTTTTTATTTTTTGGAGTTCTTTGTGTAATTTTCTCAAGACACATGCCTATGTCCTTACGTTTCTATAAATGTCTTTATTTTGGTTTCTTATTTAACATGTGATTTAAAAGGAAGGTTCAGGTGGGTGGAAATATAGAGGTTTAAATTAATTTTTGAGGGAACGTGTACATTTCTTCCCATCATGTGATGTTTATGGGCAATCTGATAACAGTCTGATTCCTTTCCTTTTGTAACAGTTATTCCCCCCTCTCTTTTAAAGATTTTTAAATGTTCTCTTTATGCTTCATGTTTGACATTTCAAAAGGCTGGGTCAGGTTATGGTTCTGTTTGACACGTGGTAGGGCTGTGGAGTTCAGTGTCATTAGTTCTAGGAAGTTTTGCCTATTTTTCTCTCACTAAAATGAAAGAATTTCTTGAAAAAATGGCTGATTCCTAGTAAGGGATAAGAAAATATGCAAGACGAACCAACACTATCTTGTTATTCTAGAAAACAAAGAAGCTAAACACTTCCATTGACATTATGCACAGATATGAAATTACCAATGCCAATCTCAATATCATGTATGGGGAAGGGGAGGGAGCTTGAGAGGGGGAAGTTCACCAAGTGCTGTGTGCATGTACGTCCCTATCATTCTGAACTACACTGAGATGTGAGACTACAATGCACCAATAAAGGAAAGAAGGAAAAAAAGAAAACAAGGAAGCTATGGAAGACTTCTAGGGTCATGTCAAAATATTCAGGAACCAACTCATATAGGCACCTGCTGGGCAAAACTGGAACAACTTGCATATCAAAAAGAACAGCTGCAATAAATTTAAATGCATTACATTTGTGTAAAGCCATGGATTCATAATGAAGCAAACAATACCCCCAAACAAACAAACAAACAAACAAACAAACAAACCTTAATGGTTATTAAGGTTTTTCCTCCTTTGTCTGGAGTCCCTCCTGTGTCCCAATTTCTCCCTAGCTTTCACATATGAGGAAAAACATCCAACCTTTCACTTTTTGTGCCTGACTAATTTAGCATAATATTCTCCAGTTTCAACAATTTCCCTGGAAACAACATAATTTTGTTCTTCTTTATGGCTGAGTAGAATTCCATTGTGTATATATCCCATAATTTTGTAATCCATTCATCTGTTGATGGATACATAGGCTGGTCCTATAGTTTGGCAATTATGAACTGTGCTGCTATAAACATACATATGCATGTGTTACTATGGTAGTCTGGTTTCAGTTCTTTTGGGTAGATATCCAGGAGTGGTTTAGCTAGGTCATATGGTAAATTCATTCCCATTCTTCTGAGAATCCTCCACACTGTTTTCCAAAGTGGTTGCGCTAATTTGCAATCCCACCAACAATGTATCAGAGTTCCTACTTCTCTACATCCTCACCTGCAAGTATTATTATTTGTGTTTTTTTAAATTTCATTTTATTTATTGGTGCATTGTAGTTATACATTTTGATAAGTGTCAGGGCATCAGAAGCATGCATACATACATTGCTCTGCCATTCTAATTGGGGTTAGATGAAATCTCAGAGTAGTTTTGATTTGCATCTCTCTGATTGCTAATGATGTTGAACACTTTTCATATATATTTGTCATTTGTATTTCTTCTTTTGTGAAGTATCTATCCTACTGATTGATTCTCAGTTTTATTTTCTAAGCTATGGCAGTCTTATTGAGGAAATCTATCAGTGCCTGTATGATGGAGAATTGGTCCTATGTTTTCTTCTAGTAATTGCAAAGTTTCTGGTCTAATTTCTAGGTCTTTGATCCATCTCGAGTTGACTCTTGTGCAGTCTAATTTCATTCTTCTATATATTGATATCCAGTTTCCCCAGCACCATTTGTTGAAAAGGTTGTCTTTCCTCCAGTGTATGTTTTCAGCACCTTTGTCAAAAATCAACTGATTATAAGTGTGAGAATTTGTCTCTGTATCTTCTGTTTCTTTGGTCTATGTGTCTGTTTTTGTGCCAATAACATGCTGGTTTTGTTATTGTAGCTCTGTAGTATAATTTGAGATCAGGTAATGTGATGCTTCTCTCCTGGTTCTTATTGCTCAGAATTGCTTTGGCTATTCTACATCTCTGATAGAAGAATAATATCTACAATGTACAAAGAACTCAAAAAACTTAACACTAAAAAACAAATAACCCAATAAAATGGGCAACTGAATTGAATAGATACTTCTCAAGAAATAAAAATGGCCAATAAGTATGTGAAAAAATGTTTAACATCATTAGCAATCAGGGAAACGCAAATCAAAACTATACTGAGATTCCTTCTTACTCCAGTTAACATGGTAATCATCAAGAATGCGAACAATAATAAATGCTGATGAGGATGTGGGGAAATAGGAACTCTTATACACTGTTGGTGGGAGTGTAAATTAGTACAACCACCATGGAGATCAGTAGGGAGGTTTCTCAAAAGACTAGGAATAGAACCACTGTATGACTTAGCTATAACACTCCTCAGTATCTTTCCAAAACAAAGTCAGAATACTATAGTGATACATGTATATACATGTGTATAGCAGCACAATTCACAAAAGCCAAATTATGGAACTAACCCAGGTGTCCATCAACAGATGAATGTATAAAGAAAATGTGGTATGTACACACAATGCAATTTTACTCATAAAGGAGAACAAAATTATGTCATTTTCAGGAAAATGGATAGAACTGGAGAATATTATGCTAAGTGAGATCAGTCAGTCTCATAAAGTCAAGGGTGGAATGTTTTCTCTCATATGTGGAAGCTAGAGAGAGAATAGGAAACAAAAAGGACTTCAGATAAATGAGGAGAGAGTCCAGCAGAATAGTGGAAGGGGATTGGTGAAGGGAGTTGGGAGGGAAAAAAGGAGGCTTGAGGAAGGAAACAGTTCAAATAATGCTATGCCCATATATGAAGGTATCACTGCTGATCTCACTAACAGGTTTGGGGGGTGGGATACAGAAGAGGGAATCACACCAAGTGCTGTGTGCATGTATGCTAAACAGCCTCACATTGAACCTCACTATGATGTATAGTTAAAATGCACCAATGAAAGTATATGAAAAAAAGCACCTTGCAGAGGTCATTCACAGCTTCTTCTCCCTTGTACAAATGTATAGGAGACTTCTACTGCTTTGGTCTCTCACAATATTATCACCTGTTACTTTGCATCTCTAAAGCAGTACTCGCCACGGTCTTCTTACAGTTATGAGTCTATGTATTCCATTAGATAAGGAACCACAATTATTGATTATGAGCTACTCTTTTCTGCCTTCCATACTTTTATTTTTATGTTGTATATTTCTTGGGTTTTGGATGCAGTTATGTAAGTTCCTAACCACACAGACAGACAGACAGACAGACAGACAGGCAGACAGACAGATGGACTGACCATCAAATTAGCCAACTAACAAAACTGCCTTCATTTGCAGTAGTGGGCAGCTCCAAAGCAGATGAGCAGAAGCTAAGGGTTCTTTGTTCCTCTCCCAGCCTGTAGCTTGATACCTTCCTTAGGATTAGTCAGATTTTCCTACCAGGAGGAGAGAGAAAATTATGCCTGCCCCCCTCCCCTGATCCTGAGAATTATTGTTAGAAATCTTCTGCCTCAATTACGAAAGTTTTGTTGTTCTTGCCTTTGAAAAACTTAGTAGCTGCATTCATTAAACTTTAGGAATTACTGCTAGAAAGACAGTAAGAGAAATAAGACAGCACTAATAAATATTTATTAAACTTTCAGCTGTTCTTCATGATATCTATAGAATCTCAAAAACAACAAGATCAATTGTTTTGCAGCAGATGTTTGACATATAAACAATAAGAATGATTGAGTACTTATATGTATTTGGCACTGAGCCAAAATTTTATATGGCGCAACTTATTTAGTCCTTGCAACAATTCTATGAGATAGGTACATTTAATATTTTTAATGTTATAGCAGATTAAGACTCTGTGGCTTGAAGACATTAGTAATTTGTTCATAGCTGTGGAATGGTGAGTCTGAGATTTGAACCAAAGACAACAAATATATAATGTAACAAATATATTCCTCCCTCCCTCTCTCCTTTCCTTCCTTCCTTCCTTCTTCCTACTTCTTCTTCTTCTTTTAATGTGGAACCAGAATGCATGACTACATTGACATGGTGCTACAGAGAGTTAATTTACCATGACATAATTTTATAAAATAACCTACTTCATGTAATAATATCAATGTTCTATTGTCATACATTTGTTATTTAGTGAGTAGCGGCTGACTGAATTTCAGTTGTTAAAGTTTCCTCTGCATGTAGTAGAGAAATACTTCATTATCTTATTATGTAAGTTACTCAACATAATTGAATGTTGCAATTTTACTTTCTATATGATTTGGTACTAGCTGAGAAAGATGATTCCTACTCAGAATTTGTACTATATTATAGAACTTTTTAAAACATGCGACTGTGGGAAACTTTGGAGGCATATTTTCACAGAAAAGGAGCAGTCGGTCTTTGAATGTATATTCATTTAAATACTTCCTACTGCAAGTCATTTGCATGGACATGTTTTAGCTATTGAATCGTGTTCCTAAAATGTCAAGTGCAATTATCGGAGTTAGCAATGACTGGAAAAACTTTCCTCCAAATATTTTCCTCAGGAAAGAAGAGTTTTTTTCTGCCTTGTTTGAGCTCAGTAGCCAGCAGCTCTTGGGTTTTCTAGCTCTGCACGGCCCTGGCTGGTGGAGCTGTGCACATCTGCTTCTCAGAACCTCCTGCTGGTGAGCCCTGAATTAAAGCTGCGCAGGCGGCATGGGAGGCTCTGGAAGGCTGGTCCTAGGATGGAGATGTTTCTTCCATTTCAGAACCCTGTGATCACCCAGCTCTCTCCTAAAACAACCCACACCTCTGAGCCGACCTTTGTGGGAGCCGCAGACCTCATGGATGGAGTTGAATAGAACTCCCACCCCTTTAAGTTCTTTCTTTAGACTAAAACGAGGCCTCCATTCAAACCCACACCTCTGCCCTGGTTTGTTTCAGTTTATCTGCAGGCTATTGTAGGATTTTTACTTGATAATTTTTTTTTCATTTTTATTGGTGCATTGTAATCATACATGATGACGTAGTTCAGAGCCATAGAGACATACATGCACACAGCACTTGGAGAGTTTCCCCCAGCTCCCACCTGCTCTCTCCTCTTCTCTGTACACGATGTTGAGATTGGTATTGATAATTTTGTATATGTACATCATGTCAATTGAAGTGCTTCCTTCATCTGATCTCCCTCCCCCCACATCTCTCCCTCCCATAGAATCCCTCCATTACTCCACTAGGGTTTCTCCTCCTTTGTCTTGAGTTTCTTTTGTATCTCAGTTTCTCCCTAGTTTCCAAATATGCAGGAAAAGATATGACCCTTCATTTTTTGTGACTGGCTGATCTCACTTAGCATAATATCCTCTAATTCCATCCATTTTCCTGCAAATGACATACCTTTGTTCTTCTTTATGGCTGAGTAGAATGCCACTGTGCGTATATCCCATAATTTTATAATCATTATTTGATTATTTTTGTACAGTAGTTATTTCTTAATAGTAACATATCTGGTCATTTCTGATTTTAACAACACATCCACTTAGCCTATTTCATTTTATCTGCTCCATAAACAAATGAGTTACAAGAAGGAATGCTATTAGATGAGAAACTACAGCTGCAAAAAAGTTCAGGACTCATGAAATAACACAAGTAGTTGGTAAAGGAATCAGAACATCAGCCTTAGAGTTTATGACTTTTGGTCCATGCCTCTGGAGACTAGACCCCGCTGCTCATATAAAACATTCTCAAAATAACACTTTTCATGAATTCATCCCTTACATTAATTCGAGTTTCTAAGACTTTGCCGTATTGCCAGTCCTTGACTTTTGCCAACATGATGTCGAACCCTGCAATTCATTTTGACTTCTGGGGCACAGTGATTCCAGCAGTTGCTAAAAGTATGCTGGGCCATAAAGGCGATGTCTTAATGATTTAAGACAAGAATCCTTTATTCCTAAAATAACTCTGCTCACTAATGTGATCAGGGAGCTCAATTTCAGTTTGACAGAGGTTTCAAAATAGAACTTCATGAAGGAAAACTGCAATTAGATATTCATGGGTAATATTCTTAAGTTTGTGAGGTAGAATGTTAATGAAGAGGAGTATTGATTTTATTTTAGCTTAATTATATTACATTTGAGATTATACCCGCTGCAGATTGTCAGCACTCTTTCTTGTTACTTCTCCCTTTCTTCTTGCTCAGCACCTGTTGTGAATAAAGGCATAGAATTCTTTGCAATCTGCAGCAGACATCACATCAAATGTAATATACCTGTTGTAAGTAAGTAAATAAGATCCTTAACAAAAATTCCTCCTGCTAGTACTCAGTTGCAAAATAATGTCGTAGTCTCACCTTATCTCTGAAGGCTCTCTTCTGAACTAAAGACCTCAGTGAGATTAGGAATCAAGTAAAACAGAGTATCAGAGAAATCACCAGCCCAGTCAGTCAAATCTAAATTATTAGCTTCCTTTTCAAAGTCTTCTGCAATTTGATCCAAGCATTTGGAGATTAAAGATTTCTATTTTGTGGAGGACAGCTGTTGTCAGGAGACTCCTCCTGGGTGAATTAAAGAAGTGATAGAAATGGTCTGGGAGCAGATTCTTGGTGGCAAGGAAACAAGCGCAGGACACGGCCCTGTTGTTTTTCTCTTACCAAATGTTGTGGATAATAACAATCATTTTGATAGCCTCCATTTTCTTGGGAAACGATTGAATTGAAAATATAAGCTGGAAATTACAGAGTGCTATGCTAAAGCCTTAGGGGGAAATCTTGTATAAAAGATGATGTTTCTTCACCTTTGCTGTTGTCTGCGTCCAGCTTCGTCTTTGGTGAGAGAGACTAGAATATGTTGATTTTCACCAGGATCTCACCGAGTGCCCGTAATCTTGAGACATGTAGATGTTTGAGCTGGGGAATGTCTGTAGATGATGTCACTTTGATCCGTGTGTCTTGGGGGAAATTGTTGTGGACCCTGGTGATGTTTCTCAACTCCCCTTCCTGGTACCTGAGTTTTGGATTAGCCCTCTTCCCCTTTGAATATCAGAACACAGATGAACCCATCTACTCTCTGCTCCTTTCAGTTTGAGGCCCAGATAATATTTGCTTTGGGTTCCATTACTCTCTTTGTGGCCACATCATAAAATGTTTCCTTCTAAAAGCAATTCTGACCCATGTTATAACATGGCTGAACCTCCAGGACACTGCGCTAAGTGAAGTAAGCCAGACACAAAAAAAGACAAATATTGTATGATCCCATGTATGTGAGGTACCTAGAGTAGACAAATTCATGGAGACAGAAAGTAGATTGGTGGTTGACGGGCTGGGGTTGGGAGGAAGGAGGAGAATTGTTGTTCAAAGGGTACAGAGTTTCAGTTCTGCAAGATGAAAACAAGTTCTGGAAATGGTGGTGGTGGCTGCATAACAATATGGATCTGAAAAAATGGCATATTTGGAGTTTGTTTTAAAGATGCTTTAAAATATATGATCTTTAATAACTAATAATAAAAGTGAGGAACTGTGCTTTGAGAGAAGCCACCTAGGATCTGCCAGTCTCCAGTTGGGATGTTGCACAAGGCTACTTTGTCTGTTGCATGACCACACTGAAATTTCTTTACTGCGAATTTGGGGTAATAATCCTTGTCCCATCCACTTTGGAGTAGTTATAAAGACTATGTTTTTCTCCTTATTATTTGTAAAGTGCTTTAACATTTACAAAGTGTTTTCTTATTTATGCCTCATAGCAACCTGGTGAAGTAGGTATGATTATCTGCTTTTTATAGAAAAGGAACCTCATTTCCAACATCCCGGAGTGCGTGAGTGGCAAAAGTGAGTCTCAAGCGGAGGCCCATTCGCTGCTCGTCTGTTATTCTGTCTTTGGCACGTTGCTGCCTCCTCAGTGTTGCACAACTGAAGGGCAGAGAACTTTGAGAACATTCTAAGATGCATATGCTGTTAGTACTATGATTTTTAACCATGGTATACTTTACCTATGTAAACTTGCTGCATTTTCTTACATACTAATCGATGAAGCACCTGGGTGGTATAAAACACACACACACACACACACATGCACACACACACACACACACACACACACAAATATATATACATTCCACGTCATTTTTTCAGTAGTGATGTTCATTTCTAAAATTGTGTATTTTGCTTGAGTTTAGAGATGGAGGAAATAAAGGTACTTTAAGTGATCTTGCTTTCTGAATTTAAATCTGTGCCTCTTTCTGCTTGCCTTGATTGAACATGCTTTTGGTCATGGGAGTGTCTACCATGCGATGTATGCAATTGGCAACATTTATTCACATGTACAAAGTCCATCTGCTCTTCCCAAATGGGGTAGAACTACTAAAAAAAAGCAGAATAGGTCCAAATAAAGTTGAATACTGTATGTATTTCTGTATGTATATAAGTTTCTATGCATATGTGTGGATATATACAGATTTATGTTTGTATATGTATTTTATGTATATATATTTACATGTATATATGTACATATGTACATGGATATTTGTGTGTACAATGTGTGTATATATGCACACATACATAGATCAATATGTATACATTTATATGTATACACATTATATATACATACATATATGCATGCATGTATACATTTATATGTACACATTTTATACATACATACATACATACATATAACTTTTTCCTCCTGATGATGAGCAAACGTGCTATTTTCCTCAAGGCGCCACCTTTCATATGTGCATGAAAATAGCCGAGGTCCTCCAAAGTGGCTTTTCTTGTGAAAAATGAAAGGAGGCAGGAGAGACGGCTCTGAGCAAAGAGGATACACACTCCCCCATTGACACTTCAGTCTGAGAAAGGTGGA
Organism: Glis glis; assembly: GCA_004027185.1. Classification (NCBI taxonomy): domain Eukaryota; kingdom Metazoa; phylum Chordata; class Mammalia; order Rodentia; family Gliridae; genus Glis; species Glis glis. The sequence goes on along the minus strand of PVJS01000539.1, from coordinate 80,479 downwards.
GCTTTGGGGATGTGATTAGAATTTGCCCTACCCATTCTCCTCTACTGACAGGAAATCTAGAAAAGGAAGCATATGCAACTGAACGTTTCCTTCACCTGCCTCTGGTATCCCTTCTCCTGCTAAGACTTCTGGCACACATATGCAAATTTAAACTTTAAGCACATTGTTATGCACTTGATGTTTGTTCTGTGGACTGGTCTTGAAAGTTTGATGTGATTCAGAGTAATATCTGGGTGTCTCTCCACCAAGGAGACCTTTGTTGTATGGGTCTAAAACACTCTAGGACTTAAAGCCTATTGAAAATATATCTATAAAGATATTTGAAAATCCAAGTAAGTTGTGTACATCAGGGTCACTGTTTTCTATTATTTTTGACTCTGTGGGCAAATGCATAAAACACTTCTCAGAGGGAAGCTGTGATTTTCTTCCCCTGAATGTTCCTTCAATATCTTTTTCTAATCAGACTCTCAGATAAAGTCTTTTTCCCTCTGTTGAGGTCTGCGTGTGAGTACTTATAACTCTCAGCACATCTTCTTCACTTTTATTCACAATGGACCAATGGAGCATTTTTTACTTTATTGTCCTTCAGGTTCAGAGACGATGCCGCCCGGGATGATGCTACCCACGGGGTGGACATGATAGAAGATGCCAGTGTGTGATTAACAGTTTTCTGCGGTGTAATTTGCTATGAAAACTGTTTCTGGGTTTGTGGCACAGGACTGTGAGCTATGATCAGATCTGATTTACTGGGGGCCCCGGCTCTCATTCTCACGATCTGTCTAATGCTGTTGCTATTAGGGAGGCATCTAACACACGGCCTCAAGCTTGGTGGTGGAAGCTGCTGCTTATCAGCATTTTGCAGGGAAAGGCACTTTTTGAGGTTGTGCCTTTAGAAAACTTTTCTGCTATCTTTTATGCTTGTCTGAATTCTGATCACCTTGCAGCAATTTTTTTTTGATATTACATTTTTTGATATTATTTCTGTCCCATACCTGGTTAAGAGTCAATATACTGCTGAGAATCTACTTCTAAGTGGATTAGATAATTAATAACACAAATAGCTGCTATTTACTCAGCACCTTCTAAGTGCCAGACATCTTACCTGTGGTATCTCATTTATTTTTTTTCCAGAAAGGCAAGGCATAATTTTACAGATGAGGAAATTGAGGGTCAGAGTGTCAATCAACGTACCTAAGATTTCCCAGGTAGTGAGTGGCAGAGCCTGTTCAGGACCGGAGTGTCTCTGACTCCAAGGCCCATGTTTTTCATGATGTGACCACAGTGCCCCATGGCTTCCTACTGGGTTATGTAATAGGTCCTGACATGTGATGGTTGGCCATGTGACTCTTCTTAGTGAAGCATGACTCTGATTCTATGGCCAGTTTCCAGGATTCTAAATATAGTATTTATGGCAGATCCCAACTCCCTTGACATGTTGTGGACTGGACACCAGAACTACACTTTGATTGGTAATCAACACCGTGGTGGTGGCGTTTTGTTCTATCGGCCATTCTGCTGAAGGATGTGCTAGCTTTTCTGACTTGGCTCGCCACTTTATCTGTCCATTGGCTGTCAGAGAACTTGCTAAGTAGCAGAATTCAGTGATGATTTCTTTCTCTTCATTTATAATACCTGTAAATGAGTTTACATTTCCCCCAAGCAGAGGTTGGTGTCCCTATTGGTCTTCTTCTGGAATTACCAAATTTTAATCATTGAAATCCTAATTATTTTATTTGTAGAGTGATGCTGGTTATTCACATAAAGACTTGTGGTATATTGGTGTAAAAGCCAGGTATATGCTTTTTCCTGGTGTGTCTCCCTCTTCCCATAGCACTGGGTCATGGAAATCTTGCATCTGATCCATCTTTTTGGGGTGATCACTTAAGGACTGTCACAGTGATGCTTACCGTAAAATATTTCGCTTTATTTAACAAATATTAGAGAACTTCCTCAAGAAAATTACAGACCAATATCCTTGATAAACATAGATTCAAAAATTCTAAACAAAATATTAGCAATACACATTCAAAACCATATCAACAATATTGTACACCATGACCAAGTTGGTTTCATTCCAGGGATGCAAGGCTGGTTCAACATACGCAAATCAATACATGTCATTCACCACATAAATAGAACTAATTACAAAAATCACATGATCATCTCAATAGATGCTAAAAAAGCATTTGACAAAAGTCAACACCCATTTATGTTAAAAACACTGCAGAAAATCGGAATAGAAGGAACTTAACTCAATGTCATAAAGGCAATATACAATAAACCTCAAGCCAACATCATATTGAATGGGGAAAAACTGTGAGAATTCCCTTTAAAATCAGGAACAAGACAATGATGCCCACTATTACCACTCCTTTTCAATATAGTATTGTTTTCATTGGTGCATTGTAATCATACATCTTGATGGAGTTCAGGGTGATAGAAACATGCATGCACACAGCACTCATTGAGCCCTCCCTTAATTCCCACCCTATTCCCTCCCCACCCCTCCTTCCTGTGCTCAGCAGAGTGATAAGGCAAGAGAATGATACAAAAGGAATTCAAGTAGGAAAAGAACTAAAATTATCTCTATTTGCAGATGACATGAACCTATATTTAAAAGACCCAAAAAGCTCAACCAAAAGACTTCTAGAGCTGATCAACGAATTCAGCAAAGTAACAGGATACAAAGTCAATCTAAAAAAATCAGTAGCCTTTCTGTATGCGAACCATGAATCTACTGAGCAAGAAATCCAGAAAATAATTCCATTCATAATAACTTCAAAAACAATAAAATACGTTGGAATAAATCTAACGAAGGAGGTCAAAGACCTCTACAATGAAAATTATAAAACACTGAAGGAAGAATTTGAAGACCATCCTAGAAGAGTGAAATATATCCCATCCCCATGCTCTTGGATAGGCAGAATAAATATCAAAATGGCCATTCTATCAAAAGTGATCTATAGCCGGGCGTGGTGGCGCACGCTTGTAATCCCAGTACTTGGGAGGCGGAGACCGGAGGATCCGGGTTCGCGGCCAGCCTCAGCTACTTAGTGAGGCCCTCTGCAACTTAGTGAGACATGGTTTCAAAATAAAAAGTATAAAAATAGGTCCAGGGGTGTAGCTTGGAGGTAAAATGCCCCTGGGTTCAATCCCCGGTACCACACACACACAAAAGTGATCTATAGAGTCAGTGCAATCCCTATTAAAATACCAATGTCATTCTTAGAGCTAGAAAAACCAGTCCTAAATTTCATATAGAAAAATAAAAGACCCAGAATAGTCAAAGCAATCCTCAGCAATAAGAATCATGCAGGAGGCATCACAATTCCTGACTTCAAATTATACTATAGCGCTATAGTAATGAAAACAGCATGGTCTTGGCACAAAACAGACACATAGACCAATGGAACAGAAAAGAAGATACAGAAACAAATACACATACTTATGGCTAATTGGTTTTCTATAAAGATGTCAAAAACATATGTTGGAGAAAAGATAACCTTTTCAACAAATGGTGTTGGGAAAATTGGTTATGCATTTGTAGAAAAATTGAATTAAATCCCAAACTCTCACCCTGCGAAAGAGTCAACTCAAGAGACCTGTAAATTAAACCAGAGACTTTGAAATGACTGAGGAGGGCATAGGTCCAACACTCCAACATATAGACACAAGTAGAAACTTCCTCAATAAGACCCCCAAAGCTCAGGAAATTAAAACAAGAATTAATAAGTGGGATGGCATTAAACTAAAAAGTTTGTGCTCATCAAAGGAAACCATCAAGAGTCTAAAGAGAGAACCTACAGAATGGGAGAAGATCTTTGCCAGCTATTCCTTTGATAGAGGATCTAGATATATCTAGAATATACAAATTGCTTAAAAGACTTAACTCTAAAAAAAACTAATAACCCAATCAAGAAATGGGCAATTGAACTAAATAGACACTTCACAAAAGAAGAAATGCAAATGGCCAATACATACATGAAAAAATATTCAACATCATTAGCAGTCAGGGAGATGCAAATTAAAACAACACTGAGATTCCATTTAACCCTAATTAGAATGGCAATCATCAAGAAGTCAAACAACAATAAATGCTGGTGAGGATGTGGGGAAATATGAACTCTTCTTCACTGTTGGTGGGATTGCAAATTAGTGCAGCCACTATGGAGATCAGTGTGGAGATTCCTCAGAAAACAGAGAATGGACCACCATAAGATTCACCTCCTGAGTATCTTTCCAAAGGGACTGAAATCAGAATATTATAGTAATACATTCATATCCATGTTTATAGCAGCACAATTCATAATAGCCAAATTATGGAACCAACCTGGGTGTCCATCAACAGATGAATGGATCACCAAATTATGGGCTATACACACAATGGAATTATACTTAACAATAAAGAAGAACAAAGTTATGTCATTTGCAGGAAAATGGATGGACCTGGAGGACATTATGTTAAGTGAGATTAGCCAGTCACAGAAAGTGAAGGGTCATATGTTTTCTCTCAGATGTGGGAGCTAGGGAGTCATTGGGATATAAGAGAGTCTTTAGATAATGGAGGAGAAAGTCCAGTGGAGTGAGGGAGGTGGATTTTGGGAGGAAGGGGAAGAGGAGAGGGAGAATTCATGAAAGAAACACTTCCACTAACATTATATACATATGTGAGAATACCAATGCCAATCTCAATATTTTGTATGGGGAAGGGGAGTGGGGAGGGTGCCAGAGGGAAACTCACCAAGTGCTGTGTGCATGTATGTCACTGTCACTGTGAATTACATTATGATGTGAGACTATAATGCACCAATAAAAGTATAAAAAAGCCAAATATTAGACAACTTGACATAATATGATATCTAGATGTATAGGGTATAGTTTGGTAAGTAGGATGTTTATAATAATTTTTAGGTAAAGTTGAATGTTAGTCTTCATTATAATTTATATTTAACATTGTTTTTAATATTGTTTTTGTTTCAAAATCAGATTAAAATTTCTAGGAAATTAAGTAAAACCATGGTCGAGTTTCTTAATCTTCCTCAGTTATTTTCCTCATCAATGAATCAGATAATCTACATACTTCCTCATTTAGATATTGTTAATAAAGGGGAATATATATGTATGTAGTGACTTGGATGGTGCCTAACATATTAGTTTTCAAAATGGCATTTCTTTTCCCCTATAAAGTACAAGTCATAGCAAAGTAATTCTTAACCTGTTTTCTTTGCATCTTGCTTTATCGTTATAATCGTCAACTTATAATTGTTACTATTGTCAGGTGACTGCATTTGAGATATTTATTGTCCATAATTGGAAGCACTGGGTAAAAGATATGAATATGAGTGTCTAGGATACTTGTATGCTAATTTAAAAGCTTTCTCTCAGTATACTATTTCATATTTCATTTAATTTTGACACATTTATTAAGATCAATATCATCACATAAAAATATATAAGTAGAGCCAGCAACAATAAGTTTTTTTAATCCAGGTATTTAAACTGTCTTATTGAGGACATCATTTCAATGAAGCAATAATGAAAAATACATTTAATTAATTTTTCTCCATCTATAATTTTCTCTAAATAAAATTTCATGACTTGATTAAATCTATAGAAATTATAGGACTGTGAAAGAAATGAAAATTGATTATTTTTATTATCATTAGTGTAATTTGAATGCTCCTTTATGTTTATAGTTTTATTGAGTTTTCTTCCATAGGAACTTATGAACTCTAGGTTTAGAAATGAAAGCATTCAAAATAGAGGTGGTGAATGGGGACTGAACACAAGATAGGGAATAGGCCTCCTTGAGGTCATGTCAGTCGACAATGGTAGATTCAAATGCAGTGCTACTTAATAATGAACATAAACTCTTGGATTATTCATTCATTAATTTTCAGTTCCATGCACTTCACTAGGTGAAGTAAAAATTACATCCTTTTGCCTTCCCTTCTTGGAAGGGATGCAGGCTGTCTCTCAGCAGAGTGGGTTGATATGGTGTTTATCTATGAAGGTCTTGTCTTGAGTTCTGCATTCCCTTATTCCCATCTCAGAGGCATTCAGTATCTTCTGAGGGTCCAAGAATCAATCAACTTTTGCTGCAGTAATACCCACCAAGTCCCAGTGGCTTATCCCAGCAAATATTTGCTTCTTGCTCATATTACTTATGGCTGTGGACTGACTGTGACTTTTGTCCAGGCTGCTGCATGACTGTGGGTCTCTTCCATGTGAGTTATCATTCCGGAACCCAGACTGAAAGAAGCAGCTCCTATCTTGAACATTTCGTGGCAATGGGGATGAACCTGAGATAACACATCAACTACACAATCAATTTTAAAACCAGGGCATGAGGTGACTTGTCTTGTATCCATTCACAAGCCATTGGCTGAAACGAATCATGTGGCCACTCCCATAGGAGGAGAGAGTGGCCATTTGTGAGTGATGGTAGAATCTGCCCTACATTGACTCATCTCTTCCAGATCCAGCTAGATGTTAGGGGAGAAATGAGATTACAAAATTTCATGATATATTATGAACTCCCACACCTGGCATTTATTGAATGTAGTAGGCTGTAAACATTAAAAAAGATAAATGGTCCAAAGTTGATGTCCAGATGAAATTTATATAGGGTTTTATAGGATCAGATGTGTTTTCGAGTAACTAGGACATATCCATTCATTCGTTAACTTGTGCAATAAATTCCTACCAAGTGTTTACTGTGTTCCAAACTGTTGTAGGGCTCTGTCTCTGTCGCCTTCACACTCACTCTCTGCCTGGGCATCCCCTTCCATCCAGGGCTTCAGTTGCCATCTGCATGGTGCTAACTGAACTCATTCTCAGGCACAGCCTGTCCTGAACTGCATATTAAGTACCTTGCAGATGGGTACCTGCATTTTTGTTGGTTTATACCCCTCTAGCACCTCATGTCAAAATTGAATTTCCCATGCCTCCCAAACCTACTCCTCCTACGAGTTCCCCACTCATCTGTGCACTCAGTGACTTATTGATTAATTTATGCATTTAACAGATATTTACTGACGGCTTACCATGTGCTAGGTGCTGCTCAATGTGTTGGAGATTAAGCAATGAACAAAACATGCTTCTTGTTTTCATAAAGCTTGTACCATAGATGGGGGGAGATAGCAGAAAGCAGGTACTAAATAACAAGGAATCTAAGTACAGATAGCAGTTCAGAAGACTATAAAGTAAAAATAAAATAACAGGTAGGGTGGTCAGGGAAGGCCTCTTGGGAGATGGCATTCATGAGGACCTGAATGTCAAGAAGGGGCCTATGATATAAAGATCTGGGAAAACTGTTTCATGTGCAGGACACAGGTAGTGAAGACACCTGCAGATGATGACAAGCCTGAGGTGTTCAGGAACATGAAGAAGGCCAGTCTGGTGAGTGACACAAGTGAGGTGGGGTTGGAGAGTGGCCAGGACACTCAGACATGATGGGCTTCAAGGCTATTAAATGTGGTCCAGGTGAGATGAGAAGCCATTAATGTGGCCCCACCATCAAGCCAGAAACTCAGGCTTTACCCTTGATTCCTTTCTTCCTGATTCCTATATCCAATCCATCTCCCTGACTTTCTGTTTTCCACAAAATCCTCAGTTCCACTCGCCTTTCTACACACGTTTGCTGATTCCCTGGTCCATATCATCACCTTTCAGGGCAGCTTCTATCTGGGCTTTCCACCTCTATATTTGCCCTTCCAGCCTGGCCTTCACCTCCCCACCAGAGTGAGCTTTCTAAAATGCAACTTTGATCAATCTGATTCCAGTGTAAAGACCTCCAGATCTCCCAACTGCGTTGTTCAGTCGCTTCCACCTGCCCCTTCTCCATGGCATACACGCACAAGAGCTCTGTCCTGTAGTTCTGCTGTGCGTCTCTGAATGCATCCCATTCGCTCTCACCTCCAAGACTAGGCCTGCTTAGTCACTGTGCATTCTGTTTCTTCCCCATTCCCACACCAGAATAACTTCAGTTGCTCCTCCAACTCCTAGCATAAGTAGTGTTTCTCTCCCCTAACAATCCAATCTGGGTTAATTACCTCTCTTATGTGCACTTACTGCCTCTTGTGTTGTTCGTCCTCATTTTGGCATCACTCCATATTTTACTCATCTGTCTTCCCCAACAGTGTGAGCTCTGTCTGCCGCAGTCACTCTTGTATCCCAAGAGCTTAGCCCAGTGCCTAGCACTAGTGGGTGTTTAAAAATATATTTATAGCCGGGTGTGGTGGCGCACGCTTGTAATCCCAGTACTTGGGAGGCTGAAGCAGGAAGATCCGGGTTCGCGGCCAGCCTCAGCTACTTAGTGAGGCCCTCTGCAACTTAGTGAGACCCTGTTTCAAAATAAAGAATAAAAAATAGGGCCGGGGGTGTAGCTCGGAGGTAGAATGCCCCTGGGTTCAATGACCAGTGCCAAAAAAATTCATAAATTGGTTCATTATGATTGCAATAGTGGGATTTTTGTTACATATTTGTATAGGCACATTAATCATTTGGTATTTCCCCTTTCCCTCTTCTCCTTCCTTCTCCTGATCCACTCCCTCTACTCTCTGGTTTCTCTTCTATTTTTATTAGGCACCCCTTTTCTTTCCTTTATTCTCTCAAGCTTCTACATATAAATGAACACATGTGACCCTTGACTCTCTGAGTCTGACTTATTTTGCTTAACATAATTCTCTTCAGTTTTATGCAAATGACATAATTTCATTCTTTTTTATGGCTGTCAATAACATGACACTTTTCTGCAAATGACATAATTTCATTTTTTTTGATAGCTGAATAACACTCCAGTGTGTATATATAACACATTTCTTTATCCATTCATCTGTTGATGGAGCCCTCGGTTGGTTCCATAACTTGGCTATTGTGAATTGCACTGCTATAAACATGGGTATGCATGCATTGCTATAGTATGCTAACTTTAATTCTAAAAATATCTGCTGGTTGAATGAATATGTATGTGTATTCAAGTGGCCAAAGATGAGAGGAAAGATTGTTTTCTCAATGGGCCAATGAATGCTTTGTAAACAAAAGGTGCTCTACAGAAACTAGATGAATTAAATAAAGCAGGGGTGGGGTGGGTATAAGTTGTTTTTTGGATCAGAAGTCAGGTTAGGCACATGGAAAGAAAAAGGGAGAGCATCTTTCCAGGGCAGAACAAAGGCCTCTCAGTGCAGGGGAAGGAAGAGTGAGCTTCAGAACCCTGGAGTCTGACTCTTGCTTCTCACTGCCTAACTTTGGCCAAACACCTCACTCAGCACTTGCTCCAAACTTAGAGACCTGGATACAAATCTGGCTCTGGTCATGTACTGATATGGCCTTGGGAAAATGACCTGTCCTCTATCTAAAGGTGAAACGGGTAGTATCCACTTTATAAGGGTTGCTGTGAGGATTAAAGGAGATTATGAAAGAGTTAAGAAAAGTGCTTGGCAAATATTACTGTTCAGTATCTGTACTAAAATACAGACATAAATATTTTTATTGTACGTTATAATGTCAACCAGGTAAGATAATTTTAAAAAGGCAATATTGATAGTATATTAGTATAGAAAGATATTCAATTAGAAGGAAGATAAGTTTAGGAAGAAGTGAAGAGTGGCACGCTATAAGGACAGGTTGGAGGAACCAGCTTCTTTGAACTCTCTCAGGAGTATCGAGGCCCTCAAGAGTCTTGGGAGGGATGTTAGGGTGTCTGCCAGCCTCCCTCAGAGCTGCTCACTCCTCTCAGCAGGTGGCAGAAATGCCAAGTCCCCTTATGTCCTCGACCCAGCCCTGTCTTCAGCACTAATTATCCTTCTGATGTCTTTGGCTCCAGGTTTCTGTTCAAAACTAAATGAGAGCCATCAAAATCCCCGCGACCCAGAGACCTCTCTTCTTAGTTTCTGGGTGGGGTCTGATGAACCTGGTGGATTTTCCTACCTCTGGCTTGTGTCTAACAAAAGTGCTCCTGTTTTTGCTGCGGGAGTGGAACCATCTACTGAAAGCTTGTAGAGATCGGAGGGAACATTGCTTGACAGTTCAATTCCATTCAACCGGCACTTTCAGCTCCCACAGGATGCTTGGCTCTGTATTACTCGGAGATGTCATTAAGGTAGTGTAAATAACAGAAACACAGGGGACAGATGGTTGACTAAAGGCAGAGGACAAGAAAAGTGAAGGCAGTTTTGGTATAAGGTTTCTAAGAGAGTTGTGAAGCAGGTGATGGGGGAAACTAAGGATAAGCAAAAGTGCTGAGCTCTCAAAATGGCAATCAATTTAAACAGGTCAGGGGCTGGGTGATAGATATGTCTTAAGCATTTAGGGTTGTACTGGTTGTGGGTACACTCTCCAAAACTGGAGAAGATGTTCCAGGTTTGAAAAAGAAGTCAGAGCTGTATGTCACAGAATTGGCGGTTGCTTGGGTAATGTTTGAGTGTACATGGTTGAAGTGCACGAGGCATGTAGACAGAGGGGCAGTGAAGTTTCTTGTGGGATTTCATCAAGCCCCTTTCTTGCCATCTTAATATTTTGGAAATTGAATACATTCTTCCAGGCCACCAGAGCTAATTAATACATTTGGTAATCTGCTACTTCATTAAGTAGAATTCCTTGAGGAGCCCATGGAGCTTTAAAATGTGCACTCTAGGAATAATTCTGTTGCTTTTCAGTGGTAATAACAATAGACATAAGTTATTGGACATTTACAATGTGGTAGGCACTTTGCTCAGAGCTTTATGTAATCTGCCTCTACAATAATCCTATGAGTAGGAGCTTCCCCAACTCCTCCCCACAGCCTTGCTCTCCCTTATTTGTTGCAGTTTCACAGACTGTAGCTGTTTCTCTGGTGCCCTCATCTTGAAATGTATGTAATATTGTAAAACTAAGAGGACACAAAAAGTTGTTTGCAGGAAATGCATCCTGCCTGTCGAAACCTGATTGCCATAAAGCCAAACCAAAAAGCGATATATAAGATAGAATGCATTTGAAGATATGTGGTCTTAGTCTCTGAATTTTTAACATAATTCCTTTGGATGAATTTTGTCAATTTTAAACCCAGGGTAGGCAGGGCGTGGTGGCGCACGCTTGTAATCCCAGTACTTTGGGAGGCGGAGACTGGAGGATCCAGGTTCGTGGCCAGCCTCAGCTCTCTCTCTCCCTGTCTCTCTTTCTCTCTCTACCTAGTGAGGCCCTCCGCAACTTCATGAGACCCGGTTTCAAAAATAAAGTATAAAAAAATAGGGCCGGGGGTGTAGCGCGGAGGTAGAATGCCCCTGGGTTCAATCCCTGGTACCACAAATAAATAAATAAATAAATAAATAAATAAATAAATGAATAAATAAATAAATAAACAAACCCAGGGTAGTATGGAGGTCTCCATTTTCTAGACTTATCTTTGTGCCCAGAAAATTTGTCTTAAAAATGTCTTGATTTCCCCCCAGCTTTATTGGGGTATAATTGAGAAGTAAAAATTGTATATATTTATGACGGGCAACATGATGCTTTGATATGCATATTCATTGTGAAGTGATTACAGCAGAAGCTAATTAACACATCCATCACCTCACATAGTTACCATTTGAGTGTGTGCATGGGTGTGAACACTTAAGATCTACCCTCTTAGCAAATTTCAAATATACAATGCATTATTATTACTACGCACCATGCTGCACATTTTACCTCCAGAACTTATAACTGAAAGTTTATACCCTTCGATTAAAATCTCTTACCCCCAACCCCTGGCAACCACCTTTCTCTTCTGTGTTTTTATGAGTTTGACTTCTTTCGATTCTTCCTGTTATGTTCCTCTTATTTTTTTAATATTCCTTTTAGCCTCTCTTATAACTGGTATATATCATTCTTATTAGGTAAATTGGTCTCATTTCCAAACTTTAATTAACATTTTGTTATTGATTAGACTTAGAGGTCATGTGCTACCCATGGAATTAATGAGAATATTATGTTTAATGGTTATTTTAAAATGCAATTTTATTGATTTCAGATATAAAACCCTTACTCCTTTCAAGAGAGCAATATGTTGGAGGAAAACTGATGCTTTCACTGTTAGTAGTTCAAGATTTGTCTGTTAGCTGCAAGGATTTTCTTTTTCGAAATGTCAAAACTAAAAAGGGAAACAAAAATAACATTAACAGACCTACGTAGGAAATTATATTATTTGAGGATGTCAAATTGGAAGATGGAACTTTTTTTTACAGACTTCCCTGCTTCCTGAAAATAGCAATGCATAACAGAGAAAATCTTTAATGCCATCTTTGAGCTTTTGCTTGCTTAAAGGAACTACTGTATAGCTCTGAAGGTTTTTTAAAAAACCCTCTCTGAAGAAATATTTTATCCTTTCCAGAATCTTCTCGTCTCCTTGCATAAGTGCATTCCCAGTGGCATGCTTACTCCATCTTCCCGGCGCTACATATCTTCAAGCGTGCGCATAAATTCTGTCAGAAAGGAGCTATGGCCTCCTCGTGAATAACTGCAAGCTGCACTGTGCGTGGGGCTCTATTGCTTGATGTAAAACGTGGCCCTGGGTGATCGCTCTGCACTTTGTCTTTCAGGGCTCTGAGGTTGGATGTGAGCTCCTCTTTGGGGTGGTCAACATCACACACTGAGGACCAGACGTTAGTGGTGGAGCCAGTGCCTGCGACGCATCACTTGGCTCGTCCCGTGAATTGTCACCCATCCCCAATCACTCCAAATGTTCACAGATGGCTTAAAGTACCTTAGCCCCTTTGTGCCTCAGTTCCCTCGTTTGCCAAGGAGGAACATATTGTATCTCTCACATAAAGCTATTATGAGAGTAAAGAATATAAAACACCCAGAATATCTTGAGCAGTGCCTGGGTCATTGCAAGATACGCTCTGGATAAGTGTTCGTTTAAGACAAAGTTTCTTCTGCTCTTAAGAGTGGGCTTGAGTTTATAAATCCCAGAGCCGTTGTTACTTGTGTGCTTTTTCCTGAAGTGTAAGGCATCATTTTGTTCTTTTCCAGTATGTTCTGAGAGCGTGGATGTGAGTGAAAGGGAAGAGCGGTTTTAGCATGAAGTGTCATGCTGGGTCAGCACACTGACTGCTTCCTCTCTGAGATACCCATAAAAGGCTGCGGCAGCCACCTTAGGTGGCCCACAGAATTCCTGAGAGCCTCCCTCCCACCCTCCCATTCAATCTCTCCTCTTATCTGGTCTTGGCCACCCTCGTCACTTTGGTTTCTTAGCTGGTCTGTCCCTCTTGGCCTTGCTTATTTGGACTGTGACCCATGTGTATATCTGTTGGGTTTTTGACTGGCGTCTCCATAAATACCTCTCCTCAGAATGTCTCCTCTGCTCTCTACTCTCTGCAAGGTAAATCAGACAGGAAGGAGAAAGATCCTGTGTTGACTGAAATCCCCACACAGCCCTAGACTATAGGCGTTTAGTTGCCTCCTGTTCAGTTGATGTGAAACGCTATAGAGAGAAAAATTACTTCCGCAAGCCAGAGGACTGATGAAGGATTTGCTGGGCTTTGACAATGAGGTAGGTGATGGTGGGTGACTTTGGTGACTGTGCAGCTCAGAGCAGGGGCTTAGGAAGACTGTGCAATCCTCACCTTGCAGTATGCTCATGCCCACTAAGGGAAAACTATCTGGGGGAGGGGGGAGACATCGGAGTTTAACAAGGGACTTTTCTCCAGAGGATCATGAGTAAAACAATTGACTTTTACCCAGTGAACCCTTCCCCTTCTTTCTTCTTCGGTATAGGACCCGAGTTAACCTCCCACATGCTACTTTCTGACCAGTGAATCTGTACCATCCCGTGGCTCATGGCACGTGGCTCATTGCTCTTTCTCTGTGCAACCTCCAGATGGATCTGTGTGGTTTACTGGGAACTGGGTCAGAGCCAATGATAGAGCTGGTAGATAGGTAGATAGATAGAAACTTTCTTTAGCTTTTAGGGCTAAAGTACATGTAAACACTAACAATACATCAATGAATGTATTTTATGGAGTTAATACAGGGCTTGGGCAACTTGCAATTGTATTTTCTGTGTATATTGCTGAACAATTATTACAGAGCTGAGATTTTATAGATACAGTACAGATTGCTTTACTTAAAAAAGAACAACTACAGGGGACCTTTTGATAGTTACATATTTTCCCCTGGGATCTTAATTATAGTATTTAAAAAATGATTATAAGCTCACTGGATGGGAATTAGCAGGCTATCATATAGCCAGGTGCCTAGTCAGCATTAATCACATTTTAATAACTGAGTATTAGCTATACAAAAATGAGAACTGTTAAACATTTATTGATGTGGGGTTCTGATTTCTGTATTGCCTCCATGTATTTAATTTCATTTTTAATTTTAAAAGGTATTTTACAGCTTGTTCAAAGACAAGACCAAGGCTCTGGAAAATTGTAATATAGTTTATTTTAAAGTTTGACCTGAATTGTGGAAGTAGACCTACCAGGAAACAACCATTTATAATCTTATTCATTTTCTGGCTAGAAAATAACCTAGGAATACCTTTCAGCCAATGTCCTAATCGAGCGATGTGTAGACTCGGGTTTCATGGGATTTTTGAATAGCTTGCCAGCAGGCCAAATGAAGATAACGTTAAAATGTGACTTTCTAGTCGGACGTGGTGATGCATGCTTGTAATCCCAGTACTCGGGAGGTGGAGACCGGAGGACCCGGGTTCGTGGCCAGCCTCAGCTACTTAGTGAGGCCCTCCGTAACTTCGTGAGACCCGGTTTCAAAATAAAGTATAAAAAATAGGGCCGGGGGTGTAGATCAGAGGTAGAATGCCCCTGTGTTCAATCCCCAGTGCCGCAAACAAACAAACAAACAAATAAATAAATAAATAAAATGTGACTTTCTCAGGGTAGCCAGCAGCCTCAGTAACAAACTTCTATGCTCTTTCTAGGAATGGGAAACATATTTCCAACACTGACAACGAATAATACCCATGTGCTTTGAGATCCCAAATAGAATGCCTTCAAGAATGACAGACCATACAACCACTCAAAATGCACTTCCCTTACGGCAAAGTATTAGAATGGAAATTTGCCAAGATGGTTCAGCTCTGTGCCTCCATGTCCCCAAAATATCTCCCATATTTGGGGGGGGAGAGCCCCCAAGTGGACGTAACCTTTGGAACACTAACAGTTAACTCTGTAATGGCTGCCATTCCCCCTCACAGTGAAACCCCACACTCCTACACTGGTCCTCAAGGCCCACATGACAGGGACCCTCTTGCCTCTTGGACCTCATCTCTAGTCTCTCTCCCCACCATACTTTCTTGACTTGAACCACATGGGCCTCCTTGATGGGAGGCCCCTCACTGGATGGGAATTAGCAGGCTATCATGTAGTCAGGTGCCTAGTCAGCATTGAAGTCATTTTAATAACTGAGTATTAGCTCCCTACTAGCTAATATTAACTACCAGCTAGTACTAATAACTGAGTATTAGCTCCCTACTAGCTAGTATTAACTACCAGCTAGTATTAATAACTGAGTATTACTCCCTACTAGCTAGTATTAACTACCAACTAGTATTAATAATGGAGTATTAGCTCCCTACTAGATAGTATTAACTACCAGCCAGTAGTAATAATGGAGTATTAGCTCCCTACTAGATAGTATTAACAACCAGCTAGTATTAAAAACTGAGTATTAGCTCCCTACTAGCTAGTATTAACTACCAGCTAGTATTAATAACTGAGTATTAGCTCCCTACTAGCTAGTATTAATTTTGATGGGTCTGGCATGCCTTAGAACTTTATATAGGCATTTCCTTCTACCTGGAAGGCTCTTCCCCGGAGAGTCACATGGATGGCTCTTTCCCTTAAGTCTGTACTCAAATACCACATCAGCAAGGCCTCCTTGACTATCCTAAGTTGCTGTTTTCCATCATCCCCTTTTCCCCCATACCTTTTCATACCTAGTCCTCTTTGCTATTTCACTTTGTCATGTTACTTATCATTTTATAGCTAAATTATTTTCCCTTTAGTATATCTGTTGCTGTTGTATGTCTTCCCCCAATCTACATGAGGGTAAGATCTTTGTTTTGCTCACTAATATCTCTCGAGTGATTAGCTCAGTGCCTGGCTGTGTTTAGTGAATGGAGACTATAGCGTAGATCTTACATTATATTTAGGATACCTCTCGTTTCGAATTCCTCCCAAGTTAGCTTTTGTTCAACATGTGATCTGACTTTGCTTTGGACTATAACTTCCACTCATCCTTAGCCTGATCCCACCATCCCATTTTTTTGGTGTGTTCTGGTGTTACCCATGGGCCTATCAGGACAAGCCCCGGCAGGAAAACTTATGGCTGTGAGTTCATGGCAGGTTGCCATCGTATTCTGCCTGGTTATCTCTGAGATTAGAGACACAGTTGATAAATGACAGCCTGCCAAGCATCTATTACTACATCCCAGCTGTGCATGGGACTGGGTGTGCATCCCTCATCCGGCTGTATGCAGATGCACCTGTTTCACTCTGAGCTCTGGCATGTCTCAGAATTTCTGATGATGGGGACTAAATAGATGGAGCGATTTGGGACCTGATGTAAGGGGTGAAATTCCTCTCCTAAAAGGAAGGTTGGCCTGCAAAATGGCATCATCAGAATTTCAGATGAGAGCGGATCTGCTTTCCAATTAGCTTCCATTGCAAATTTTTCAATTCCTTGCATGGAGGAAGCCATCGTAGATTAGGCTGGTTGGAATAATGATATCTTCCACCCCAGGTTTCTGTGACTAATATTGGAAATCCACAAGAAATTTAATGAAATAGGAAAATTTAAAATTTTATATAGAAAGTAAAAATCTATCATTTTTCATGGAAAGTTATGTTTTGGTGCCACTGCATGAATGATGCTAACATTAAAATTTAATTCCCGTTGAGCCAGATTCCTCCCAGTTCTCAAGCTAATGTGGTTCTATGAGCCATATAATATGTTGGTGTTAGAACTCTTTGTAGGGTATAAGATCTGAATTGAAAGATCCTAAAGAATGAGCTGAGGACTCTCTGTATCACTTGCTTTTATAACATTCTACTAGCACCATGTGAGAATTATATGAATACTTTTTTAATGAAATTAATGAGAATGGATATTTAACATTTATTAGGTAATAAAAGCAGCACAGTTTCATTACACTTTTCAATATAAATAGATTTCCATAGATATACTTGTTGAACTCATTCTGTTATAAATGCACAAAAATACTCGTTTGTATATTATATGTATGTGTATAAAATAGAGTATTTGTGCCAAATACTGGATGCCTGTGTCAAGGGAATAGTGACCTTAAAATTAAAAATTTGCATGTTGTAAAACAAAATGAAACATTTAGTTAAAATTGTGATGAGTCTGAATATCCAAACCATTTCAATATAGATCTGTTTTAATACAAGTACTCTAAGATTAACACCTGCATATTGCAGACTACCATGATACATTGCAGTGGCTATAAAAGATTATTTCGTCCCCTAAATCCTTTTTAAATGTCTTTTAAAAAATGAATTGACCTGACACCAATGAAACTTTTTATAATGAATCATAGCAGAGAGCTACATTTCAATACCTCGATACCCCATGAAATGATCCCTTTGAAATTCCTGATCAAAGGCTTGAGTTCTTACTAGCTACCATCCCCTCTGCAATCCACTTCCTTCTTATGTAACTGCACTGATGTCACTCAAAGCCTCAGTCCTTGTTCCCTGCCCTGATCCACCATCTTGTCTCTCAGTGATTTGGCATGTCACATGCTCCATCCCATCATGCTGTGACATCCTGCTCACTGCCCAATAATAATTTGTACTTTAGTACCTCTGCAAGAATCCTAAGAAGTTGAACTGGAACAGCCACTCTCGTCTATCTGCAGCTGCTCCTGGCCAGGATTCCCCTAGAAAGGCAGACCACTCAGATCTGTGTTACTTTAATTTCTCTCCATCCTTTTTACCACCCTAAGAGTTCTCAGGGAATTTTAACCTTTTTTTTTTTTGGTAAGTGCTGGGGATCAAACCAGGTCTTTGCACAGGCTAAACACACACTCTATCAGTGAGCTATGTCCCCAGGAACTGGCTGGGTGCAGTGGGCCACCTCTGTAATCCTAGTACTTGGGAGAATGAGACAGGAGGATCACAGGTTCATGGCCAGCCTTAGCAACTTAGCGAGACCCTCAGGAACTTAGCAAGACCTTGTTTCAAAACAAAAAAGTAAAAATAAAAGGGCTGAGGGGTGTAGCTCAGAGGTAGAACATTCCTGGGTTCAATCCCCAGTTAAAAAAAAAGAAACTCTCTCTCTCTACTTAGTGAGGCCCTCTGCAACTTCGTGAGACCCGGTTTCAAAATAAAGTATAAAAAATATGTCTTATGGTGCCAGCCACATTTCTCCTTATACATGCACAAACATAAACCCACTCTTAAAAATATAAACTCTATCTTGCCGTGTATGGTGGTGCATGTTTGTAATCCCAGTACTTGGGAGGCTGAGACAGGAGGATCGCAGGTTCACAGTCAGCCTCAACTACTTAGTGAGGCCCTCCGCAACTTAGTGAGAGCCTGTTTCAAAATAAAGAATAAACAAGCCAGGCGTGGTGGCGCACGCTTGTAATACCAGTACTTTGGGAGGCGGAGACCGGAGGATCCGGGTTTGCGGCCAGCCTCAGCTCTCTCTCTCTCTCTGTCTCTCTCTCTCTCTACCTAGTGAAGCCCTCCTCAACTTCGTGAGACCTGGTTTCAAAATAAAGTATAAAAAAAATAGGGCTGGGGGTGTAGCGTGGAGGTAGAACGCCCCTGGGTTCAATCCCTAGTACCACACACACACAAAAATACCCTATCTTAGTCTTTTTCAGCTGCTATAACAGAAGACCATAGACTGGGTAGCTTATAAACAACAGAAAGTTATTTCTCATAGTTCTGCAGGCTGGGAAGTACAAGATCAAGATGCTGGTGGATACAATACCTAGTGAGTATCTAGCTCCTGGTTCACAGTTACCTCCTCTCTGTGTTCTCACATGGTAGAAGGGCAAAGCAACTCTCTGGGGTCTCCTTCTTAAAGGCACTAACCCCATTCCAGAGAGCACTACACTCATGGTCTAATCAGCGTTGAAACACCTTACTTCCACAACCATCACATTGAAGGCTAGGTTTCAACATATCAATTTTAGGGGGACATAAACACTCAGTCTGTAGAAAACCCCATGCTATAAAAACTGTCCTAGACTAGATTTAATCTGCTTTAAACCTAATTTATTTCTACATCTTCTTTCTATATTTCTCAATTAGAGCCTCACAGGTCCTTCTTGCTAGACTCTCTTTGTGTGTATGTGTGTATGTGTGTGTGTGTGTGTGTGTGTGTGTGTGTGTGTGTATGTGTGTGTGAGCCGACTTACTCATATGGGAAGGATGCTAGAAACCATATGCTATATGCCCATACCTTGGATGAAGCTTAGTGGAGAACACAGACATTGGATTTGATATTACACAGTCTTCGTCATGGTGAGTTCAAAGTGGGGTTCAAATTTAAAATGTCTGCCAAAGACAGAAAAGTAAGAAAAGCCACTCAGAATTCTACCCCCTTTTTGGTATTATATAAAAAAAGTTAAGTAAGTCAGAATCCCTATATATATCCCTCTCACAGAGATTACTGTCTGTATAGTCCTTAAATTTATACTTATATCTTAATATTACATATGATCATAAAGAAAAACAGGAAGCAAGCTAGATATCCATCAAAAAGAGTCTGGTTGAATGAGTTTTGGTACATTGATACTAAAAACTGTTCTGTAACTATTAAAAGAGGTTGGTATTAAGGTTTAAAGGCAAGATCAGATTAATATATGTCACAAAATGTCATTTTGGTAAGACATGTATGCATATTAGCAAATCATAAAAAATAATAAATGTTAAACAATAAACCATTGCTATAGTCTTATTTGTTGCTTTATATTCTTTAGCATTTCAAAAATATCTATTATTCTTATAATTCTAAAATAATATATTAAAGCAGCCCTGCCCCCTCCACATATTTTTTTATTCTAATACTCAGCCAAGCAAAATATATAGGTCTTCAATGTGCATTTTTCATTTAATATATTATAGACATTTTTCCATAATGTATCATTTTTTCATGGCTACGAAGGATCCTATATGTGTATGACCTACCTTATTGAGTCATTTTGTTATTGATGGACTTTTAGACTATCTCTAATTTTTTTGCTATCACTAGCAATGATGTACTGAGCATGTTGTCTCTAAATATGTAGGTATGTAAGCAATTATCTTTGTGTGTGTGTGTGTGTGTGTGTGTGTGTGTGGTACTGGGGATTGAACCCAGGGTCTCATAAATGCTAGGTAAGCACTCTACTGCTGAGTTACATCCTCAGGCCAGCGACTATGTTTTCTTTTCTTCTTTTTTTGTGGTGCTGGGGATCGAACCCAGGGACATTCTACCTCTGAGCTACACCCCCAGCCCTATTTTTTTATTCTTTATTTTTTTTGAAACAGGGTCTCACTAAGTTGCGGAGGGCCTCACTAAGCAGCTGAGGATGGCCGCAAACCCAGATCCTCTTGTCTCAGCCTCCCAAGTACTGGGACTACAAGCGTGTGCCACCACGCCCGGCTTCAGTGACTATCTTTATATGATGAATACTTAGAAGTGGGGTTGCAGATATGTGCATTTAACATTTGAATATTCTTCTTAATTTCCTAGGGTTCAAATGATTCTCCAGAGAATTACTAGTATCAGATATTTTCAAATACAATATTTTATCCCCTTTGATGATTTAGGCTGTCTATTATTGGGATCTGAGGGTTAATAACTATATTTTTTATTTAACATGGTTGAGTTTGGGAAGAACAACTGTGTAAGGCTGATGTGGAATTTTCATTTGATATTTTACTCAAAACACAACATTAGCTACTGTTAAGTGGTAGCAGCCCTTTTATTTGCAATTATGTAAATAACATACTTTGACATTCTCTGCTTGAAAGGGTACTAGGTGAACTGAGAATTTTTATTGTTCTTTGTTTACTCCTATTATTTTGGGAATAGTGGATACTCTAGATAATAAGGCAGACTTTCTCCATGTACAAACATCTTGGAAAAATAAAATAATTGAGAAAATTAGCAAGAACCCTTTTGAGAAAGTGAAACTACCACTTTTTAAATTACTACTTCACCAAGCCCATTATTAACTCCATTTGAGTTTGTGTACTCTTCAAAACTATAAAACAGATAATTTCTGATATATTTGATTTGTGACACAATACTACCATAGACTTGAACTGTAAGTAAAAGTTTGGTGTATAGATTTGACTATAGCAATAGAGATGAAATGTAGAAGTCAATATAGTAATATACCTGGAAGAATGGATTATCTATACAATCTCTTGATTTTACGAGTGAAGGAATTGAGAAAATGAGACATTGAGCACTTTACAACAACCATGGGTTAGCGATGGTGGGAATCACACTAGCATGAGGTCTCTTGACTTCTAGCATGAGGTCTCTTGACTTCTAGGCCAGTCTTCTTGCCACCCGACCAGGCTGGATTTTGTAGGGAAGGTCTGAGGCCATGACATGAATGCTACTTAAGAGCACCATTGTGTAACACAGGTTTGATGCTCTCTGTTTGCTAATTGCCTGGAGAAAAAACATCATTGGGCTATTGTTTATCCCTAGGCTATTTACTAAACCCTTCTTCTGTTATGGAAAAGGACCCATGACAATAGATGGACTTCGTAATAGTGGGTCTGATATTAGTAAAAGGAGCTTGATATGTTTGGGGGAGAATTTGTAGCCAAGTAAGTAACATTTGGCTATGGCTGTGTGAGCAGGCCCTGCTACAGGTTCCTCCTGTGAGTCCTGCTGCCTCCCTGACTACTCATGCTACTCACCTACCCAGGCTTTTATCTCTTTAAGTGCTCCAGTCTTGGTCCAGCCTAAGGATATTGTACTTGTTAGTGCTCCTGGTTATGCTCTGTCCTCAGATGGAGCATGCCTGAGGCCTCCTTGGTGTTCAGGTACTGATCCCAACATCACCTTTCCAGAGAGGCCATTGTGACTGGTCTGTATACAGCAGCAGTGGCCTTACCTCCTGTCTTAGTATTCTCACTGCTATAATCCAAAGACCTGACCACGCAACTTAGAGGAAGGAAGATTTATTTTCTCGTGGTTTCCTTGGGGATTTTGGGGTTTAGTCCATGTGAGGCTGGGGACTGTGGATCTCAGGGCATGGCGGTGGAAAGCAGGGAGAGGGAGAGCACAAGCCTTCGCTCTCTTGTCATGGAGGCTGGAAGCAAGAGAGATATCAAGAGGAGGAGGAATTAAATATAATCCCCAAGGCCACAGACCCAGGGATCCACCTTCTCCAGCTGCATCCTACCAGCTCAGGTCACCACCCAGATAAATCTATTACAATGGACTTATCCATTGCTGAGATTACAACCCAACCCTGCTTCCAACATTGCTAACTTATTTCCGTGAGAACTCAGGGGGCATTCTATTTCTAAACCATTGCACCTCCTGTACAGACTTGATCGCATTGTCCTCTTCAATGTCCTCTGTTGAATTATCACTGTCTAAAAATATCATACCTCATTTGTTTGTTCTCTGACTTCCCCTGGTAGACTGTACTTCTGTGAGAACAGATCTTCTGGGCCTTGTTCACTGCTCGAGGCCACAGTAGGTGCTCAATACATTTTCTTTGTGTGTGTGTATGTGTGAAATAGGTGAACAAATGTTCTTGTAGGATACTGCTTTGATTGGGATATTTATTTCTTTTCTCCTCTTTGTACTTATCCAGGTTAAACAAAAGATGTCCAAACCCCTTGCTAACATTTGGGATGTTTTATAGAAAAGTTTCAAAAGTAGAAAATATTTTATATCAGGAATAAAGGAAGTGATAAATGTAAGCCTAACTTTTTATTTCAGAATATTTTCATGTAGCTAAAATTTGAAAGATGGATTGCCCTTCACCCATTTTGTGATAACTAGGGAAAGAAGAGCTATTTCCTCAAAGCTTCTGGGCAAGGCTCTTTTCAGCTAGCCATGGCGGAGTCACCATCAACTTTGCCATTTTTGGCATGTCCTGAGGTATGAGGTTGGGTCCCTGCATTCTTCAGCAATCCCCTGCTCACATACCCACAACTTCATAGATCCAGGAGAACAAATGTTATCTTTCTATATTCTTGTCCTATGATACTGTTTTACTTAGCATCCTCACTGCTGTGATCTAAACACCCGACACACATAACTTAGAGGAAGGGAGATTTATTTGCTTATGGATCTGGAGATTTTGGTCCATATTTATAGTCCATGTTATGCCAGCTGCCACACAGGAGTTGGGGCTACAGGTCCTTAGGGCATGATGGTGGGGTGCAGAGAGAAAAGGAGAGAGCTTGTTATCAACTCACAGTGTCAGGAGAGAGAGAAGAGCAGGATGCTGCAGCAGCCTGCCTGGGAAAGCTCTGCCCCTGGCCACACCCCTAGTGACTCTTCTCCACCAACCCAACCCTGCTTCCAACCTGGCTGTCTCCAGCCCCTGAGGTCTGGGGGACATTTGAAATTCAAACTGTAACAGATACCAACATAATTACCTGTTAATGTCATTATCGTCATTATTATATTTCCATTTTTAGCATTAGAGTTATGATTTGACTGGTGAGATAAACTTCTGGCACATGGGCTTCTGGACACCTTACTGCTATTGACCCTCAGCCAGTCTTGCCTCACCCACCCACTCCAGACTCTAGTGCACTGTCCTTGGGTGTGTATCACCAGGGTCCACTCCATTGGCCTCTCTGGACTACATGTTCAGCTTGCTCTTTCATGTTTGCATAAACGGCTGTTGAATCTCAGGTTAGTACTTTGCAGGACTAAATTAGTGACTCCAATTTTCAGAGAACAGAGTTATGGATCCTCTAAGTGTCTTTTAGATTGTGAAAATATTCAAACATTTTAAATATATCATTTTCTATTATTTTATTAGATAGCTTCTTATACTAAGAATCTTTATTTTATTCTCCTCTAGGAAAAAAAAAGATAATAAAGAGTCTGCTATTTTCTTGTGGATGTATGGTATTGGTGGTAGTTGTCTTTTATATTGTATATCTGGGAAACTTAAAATTTTACATTCAGGTTGCATAGAACTCACCTAAATGTCTGCACATTGCAATGATATACTGGTACTTTTCTCTCACTTACCCTCTTTTTGTCAAGAAAACACAAAACCTTTTATAGATATTAACTCTCAACAACCCTAGAGGATGAGATAAATGGGAACTGGGAAGAAAGTTATGGAAAAGATAGGTAATTTTCTTGACATCATAGAGTATACCAGTAGTAGGATAATTCTGTTAATTTCACAGATTTCTCAAACCAGACTATTTCCTGATTATGATGATTCATCCATTCAGATATACCCTACAATCTTAAAGACATACATCAAAGAAACTTTTATTTGACTGGTCATTTAAGACACATTAATGGGAAAATACATCTCTAGGGTAAATAATTTTAAAAAAATCTTATAGAATTTTTGACATATTATAAAAGAGGAACTGAATTGAAATACTGGCTTTAGTTTTAATACCTGGGTATTATAGCAGCACATGTAAGAAAATATAAAATAATTACATGTAATAGCACATAATAGTACTCAGTATATATTTCATTGTTTTGAAAGTATCTACAAAAATCTATTTTTATTGTAGATTATTTACCCAGGTTTAAATGTTGAAGTCATATTTAACTTATTTTCTTCAAAAGTTTAGTATTATCAGGGTATGCTAAATCTCAGTGTCTCTTTCAATAATAACGTTTTCCTACAAAATTAGAAAAATTCCCTGTATTTTTTATGCTTGTGGATCTAGTGTATATGAGTCCAAGTTATATGAATGTAGTCGATTTTATATTTTCAGTGAAAACCAAAAGGCATTCAGGTTTGAAAATGGGTCCCAAATGCTGTTACTTTCTGGAGTTTGGACTATTTTATCTGCTTGACTGGTTGGAACCCTTTTTGAGGATAAAGAGGGCAAGAAGTTCCCAGGCAGGAAAAGTAGGGATGGAGTACACTGAATCATAGATGTAATACAGGTTTGCTATTTCAGAGGTGAAGAATTCTATTACTGTACACGGCAAATTCACATGTTTCAAATAATAGTATTTCATTTTTCATTCCTCTATATAGTAAGTGACTAGATTAACTATTGAAAATATATTTTCTCCCTCCAGAATCCAAAGAGAGAAGAAAATTTCACCAGCTAAATTTATTAACTTGTACCGCTAAAGCAGATGGTATGATAGGAAAATATTGATTTTTTTATACTGACAGAGCAGCTGATAACTTATTTTTGGTTTGACTTAATGTATAAACTGTGAGTTAGGTCAAGGGATTTTTATGCTATTTTGTACTGGCTTATCTTGGACTTTACAAATCCAAATATTGACTTGTCCAAAAAAAGAAGAAGAAGAAAAAACCCACAATGAATTTAACCCATTGGGGTTTTCATGACAGCCACAGATTTTCCTTAAAATCTTGTTCCCTTTTTATATGTACTTGTCATATAGTTCCCATCATGTAGCCATAAATAGGCGATGAGTCAGAGTTAGAATGTGCTGCTGTGGTGTCTGCACATATTACTCCTTTTTTTGTGGTCCCCGGGTCCCTTTGCTCTTTTCTCTGAATTTTCTGGGGATAGATTCTTAACTCTTTTGTCCAGTCTTAAAGATCCTGAGTTGTGCTTCTGTGAGGTCTCTTTTTTTTCCTACCTGTGCTATGACAGCCAAGGTGAAGACCAAGATAAATGATTTATACTCACATCAGTAGAGACCTGGGCCTATAACTGACTCCAGACTCAGCGCAGGACATTTTGAGATCAGGGAATGGTGAACCTCAATGCGTATGTCTGTCTTGTTCAGAAACAGTGCAGCTTTACAAACGAGGAGACAATTTGGAAAATTCCTGGTATCACTTTTGATGTAGATCTAGAACATAGGTGTTTAAGTTATGTACATCTAGTCATTTTCAGAGATAAGCAAAAGATATTATTCACTTTTATAAATGGGTCCCAAAGGCTAAGGTTGGATATTTTGATACTGAAAGATGGTTACAGATTATGTGTGTAACAGACATTGATGTCCTTATTTCATCTGTTATATCTACCTTGGCTGTTGGAGTTCTTTTTACTTCCTGTTTTTACTGTGAAATATTTGTACCTACAAAAATGTACGGAGAATAATGTAGCAACATCCACATACCTGGTCCTGGTTTAAAAAATGAAATCTAACAGTTACAATGGAAAATTCTCGTGGGTCCCCTCACTTTCTGTGACCTTCTTCCTCCTGGAGGCACTCACAGCTTGAATTTTGTGTGGTTGTTTTCTGCACAATTTTATACCTTTTTTATATATACATGCAAGTCTGATAAAAAATGGGATCATGTTTGCATTTTAAAAAATTTTATATAAAAGCATCATGATGTATACTGTACTTTCATAAGCTGCTTTTTAGCTTAACATTGTGTTTTGAAGATTGATTATATTGATACATAGAGAGTTTACTTGTATTGCGTTACAATCTTTTCTCTTATTGATGGTCATTTAGATGTTCCTAATACAGGTAACAGCGTAGAACCCATTTCCATGTGACATGTGAGGTTTTTCTCTAGGGCATCTAGCTAGGAATGCTATTGCTGGGCATTTACCTCTTTAACTTATAACTACTTAGATATTACCAAGTAATTCTCTGATTTATAATTGCATCATCAGTGTGTAAGATTTAGTTGCTCCATGTCCTCACCAGACATGTTATTGTCATACTTTTAAATTTTAATGGTCAATCTAATGCATATAAAATAGTGCCTTGTATTTTTCCACAGTTCCCTGATAATAAGATTAAACAACTTTTTATATGATTATTAGTCATATACATTTCTTCTTCAATGGATTATTTCTTCATAGCCTTTGCCATTTTTTTGGTGGTATTTTTTCTCTTATTTCTAAGAATTCTTTGTGTACTCCGGATTCCAACCCGTTGTTATATGTTTGGTGAAGATGTCTTTCCTAAACTATAGTTTCTCTATGCACTTTATTTTTGAAGTGTATTTTTTATTCTGAATCTATTTTATCAATCTTGTCCTTTTAGTTTTTGTTTAAGATCTTATTTGCCAACCCAAGGTCACTAAGAGACTCTCCACAAGTTTTGATTTCTGCTCCTTCATTTCTGTAGTTCATATTTTTGTGAGTTATAGGTTGTATTTCGTAATCTTATAAGCCACATATTTTGTAAGTCTGTACCAATCAGGCCAGAATCCAGAATTCCACTCATTGAATTTACTCACATTCAGAGCTCTGTGCGGTGGTGCACTCCTGTAATCTCAGTACTTGGGAGGCTGAGACAGGAGGATCATAGGTTCAAGGCCAACCTCAACAGCTTAGTGAGACCTTGTTTAAAAATAAAAAGGGCTCAGGGTGTAGCTCAGAGGTAGAATGCCCCTTGGTTCAATCCCCAGTACCAAAAAAAAAAAACAAAACAAAACAAGACAAACAAACAACAAACAAACAAACAAAACCTGTCATATCCAGCATTTTTGTGAGCTAGTCACTTTGGAAAGATTTCATTTGTGGATGGGGGCTGTGGTAAAGAGGACTTATGGTGAAGTGTAATTGCTCACATATACAACCAGGTTCCTAGAAAATATATCATTTATGACCACTTTTGTCTTGGGAAGTGATCTATTTTCCCCATATCCTTGAAGTTTTGGTAAATAAAATTTACCATCTCATTATATATTTTTTTTTGCATTACTGGGGATTGAACCCAGGGGTGTTCTACATCCGTGCTATACCCCTGGCCCTATTTTTTATACTTTATTTTGAAACCGGGTCTCACAAAGTTTCGGAGGGCCTCACTAAGTAGAGAAAGAGAGAGACAGGGAGAGAGAGAGAGAGACAGAGCTGAGGATGGCCGTGAACCCGGATCCTCCGGTCTCTGCCTCCCAAAGTACTGGGATTACAAGTGTGCGCCACCACGCCCGGCCTCATTATAATTTTTTAAAGCCAACTTTATTGCTTATAAAGTGTGAGTTAACTAGAGTAACTTTTAAGGATGGGTCGCCTGTCTGCCAACCCATCATTTTAAAGGAGTTTATTGAGTACTGTGGATGTACAATAGTCCCTCCTTAGCAGACGTTCTGCTCTCCCCAGTGGCAGTTATCCATGGTCAACTGCAGTCTGAAAATATTGAATGGAAAATTTCATAACTAACTAATTCACGAGTTTTAAATTGTACACCATTATGACATCTTGCATTGTCCTGCTCTGTCCCAGCCAGAATGTGAATCGTCCCTTCCTCCAGTGTATCCATGCTGTATACACTATCTGCTCATTAGTCACTTAGTAGCCATCTTGATCATCAGATCAACTGTCATGGTATCACAGTGTCAGTATTCAAATAATCCTTATTTTACAGAATAATAGCCCCAAAGTGAAAGTATAGTGATGCTGGCAGTTCAAATATGCCAAAAAGAAGCTGTGAAATCCTTCCCTTATGTGAACAGTTGAATGCTCTCTACTTTAAAAGGAAAGAAAAAAAGTGTGCTTAAGTTGCTAAGATCTAAGAATAAATCTTCTGTCCATGAAATTGTGAAGAAGGAACAGGAAATTTGTGCTGATTTTGCTATCTGGCCTCAAATTGCAAAAGTTATGGCCATGGTGTGTGATAAGTACTGATAAGGCACTAAATTTGTGGGTGGAAGACATGGTTAGAAAATGCATTCCAACGAATGGTAATGTGTTGGGCCCCAAAGCATTGAACTATACAAAGACATCAACAAGGGATTCATCCCCTGAAATGGGCAACACCAATATATCTGTTGCAATTAAGAGATGGTTGCACAGATTCATGAATAAATTTGGACTGAAAACTATAAAACTTACTGGAGAGGCTGCAAGACAAGGTGGGGAAAGATTTGCCCACATGCTTGTTGAAAAGTAGAAGAATATATTGAAGGCCATTGAGAAGTGTTAACAAATAAGGAATTGGAAGAACTCCTTGAGTCATTTACAAAGAAAGAGGAAGAGGAAGAAGAAAGAATAGAAGCAGAACCAGCAATGTGGTCATTACCAAATTTGCCAAGATGTTTCAAGTTGCATGGAGGCTGTGAAAGGACAGAATTATAGAGTACAATCCTCAGACGGAAGGTAGCATTACCACCACCTGTATGATCCCCAAAGGATCAGAACACCACCATCTCACCAGAAGAAGTGTGAGAACAGCACAAGAAGGTATTGAGAGAGAGAGAGAGAGAGAGAGAGAGAGAGAGAGAGAGAGCCTTTGCATAACTTTATTATAGTATACTGTTATAATTGTCCTATTTTGGAAGGACCTAGAGAACATTATATTGAGATCAGCCAATCACAGAAGGAGAAGGGTCATATGTTTTCTCTAATATGTGCAAGCTAGGGAGTAGTGGGGATACAAAAGGGACTCTGGACAATGGTGGAGAAGCCTCAGTAGAGCCAGGGAAATGGTCAAAGGGAAGGGGAAGGGGAAGAATAAAGTTCATCAATGGAATTATTACCACTGACCATGTGTACATATGAGAATATACCAATGTCAATCTCAGTACTCTGTAATTGGGGGAGGTGGAGGGGACACCAAAAGCTGTGTGCATGTATGTTACTGTCAAATGATGTCTATTGTGATGTGAGACTATAATGCACCAATAAAAGCACATTTTAAAAAATATTTATCTTCTTTAAAAATATTATTCTGTTTTATTATTTGTTATTATTAATCTCTTACTGTGCCTAATTTATAGGCACAGTATAGGCATAATGTTCTAATTTATAGGCATAGTAAGAAAAGCCATATTCTATATAGGGCTCGATACTATTTGTGTTTTCAGGCATCAACTAGGGGTCTTGGAACACATCCCCTATAGATAAGAGGGGACAATAAACATACCAAGGGCCCAGACTGGTAGAAATTTAACGGAGCCTGTACTGTGAGCAGGTAACACTGGTGCAATTTGAATATCTCTCCAGTTAGCATAATTAGGAAAATTACAAATTGCTGAAATATCTATCTCTAAATTTTTTAAAAGGAAATCAAAAAAGTGATTGGTTATTTGAAAGTAAACAAAGATGACCATTATAAGTTTAAGAAAAACATTAAGAATTTACGATTTAGACTATTCAAATACAACTGAATTCTGAGAAAAAAGAGATCTATTGCTTAGAGTATGGGCTGAGAGTGACTGATATTTGGTACCAATCTTGGTGTAGTTTGCCCAGTGGTTTCTATACAATCCCCACCCTTCCCTCACCCTCCTGCCACCTTGAAACCCATTTAGCCGAGTGGGAGGGAGGGGTTCTGATGGCAGGGGTGTTTAGAGAGGAAGCAACATTTTCAAATGGGGTGAAGATGGTGACAGAAGCAGCTTGCTTTTCAGAGCTTTCTTCTCTGTTTCCTAGTGTCACAACAGCAGCTTCAAAAATATGGGCCTGTTTTGTCCAATTTGTGACACTGCATATCAGCAATGTTCTCTGAGGACGCGGGGACTCTGTTCTTGTAATGTGTCATGTGCCTGTGAATGGTTTTCAGCTCATCCAGTGATTAGTAATTCCTGGTTGTTAATGGGTAACGAGACCCAACTTGGATAGCTCGAAGAGAAAATCATTGGTCATTCCATTAAATTGAATTCTAGATGTGAGCTGCCGATGGCAGTGGGTTTATCCAACCAATCAGATAAAGAAAGGTTGCCATTCCCCAAGTGCCACTGGTCAAAATTATTTCTTGGTGACATAAAGTTGTATGTTCTCTTTTACAGTACTGTGAAAAATAAATGTTAAAAAATACTGAAAGGGAAGGCATGAAATGGAAGTTTAAATTTTATTTTTTTCCAAATCTAAAATGTTGCATCACTTTGTAGATCAAATTTCTTTGTGGTTAAAGAAACCTTTTTCTTTTGGATTTTATCTTTCTTTTCCCTTTACTTTTTTTTTTTTTTTTGCGGTATCGGAGATTGAACCCAGGGGTGTTCTACCTTGGTGCTACACCCCCGGCCATATTTTTTATACTTTATTTTGAAACCGGGTCTCACGAAGTTGTGGAGGGCCTCGCTAAGGAGAGAGAGAGAGAGAGAGACAGAGACAGAGACAGAGACAGAGAGAGCTGAGGCTGGCTGCGAACCCGGATCCTCCGGTCTCTGCCTCCCAAAGTACTGGGATTACAAGCATGCGCCACCACACCCGGCTTCCCTTTACTTTTGAGCAAAGTCATATATACTCGTAGAAGAGCTTATGATCATAATATACACTCATAGAGATCATATGATCTCTACTCATGGTAGAAGGTCTAGAAAACAGTGCAGAAGAGAATTAACAGTAGTGTCATGATTAAGACCTGGGCTGTGGGCTGAGATTTGAAGTCTCCATTTCTGGCTTTGTATCCTTGGGCAAATTACTTAGCTCTCTCTAATGCTGAGTTTTTCATCTTTTTAATGGGGTTAATAATGTCTACACTCAGGGTTGTTGTGAGGATTAACTGAGGTGATTACTGCCCTTGACAATTGGTAGCTATTGTTATTATCAGCCTATTTATGGGTGGTGGTATAGCATGATAGTTAAGAGGAGGCTTCTAGAACTACCTGCCGGGCTTCTCTCCCTTTTCTGCCACTTGCTAGTCAAATTCCTTAATGTCTCAGAATCTCAATTTTCTCATCCATAAAACGAGGATAGTAATAGCATTTAATCATAGAGTCATTCTGAGAATTATAAAGGTATGCATATGTAAACAACATAAAGCAATATCTATTACCTAGTAAGAAAATGTTAACTATTATTATAAATTTCTGGGCAATCAGTGCTGACATCCTGGCATATCTTAATTGTTTGTATTGCATATACATTGGTGTTTTTATTTTCTCATGTAACCCAGACCCTTTACCATGTGTAAGTCCTCTTAATGATGGCTTACTACCCCACCACATGGGTGCACTGTGATTCACTGAGCCAGTGCCTGGGTATTGTCTTCTAAAAGTTTCTTTCCATTTTCCCCGTCTGTGACAAATAATGTTTATATAGATATTACTGTGCTAATACCTTGGTTTAAAATTTAGATGACTTCCTGAGGGTGGAGTTTTATCTTAATTTTTATGATGCTTCTTATACACAAAAAAGTATAAGAGATACCCAGGACTCAAGAACTGGATTAACATATACTAATGTGTTACCGTATTTACTTTAGATTTTTCTTTTTCAAAGAGATTTGTCATTGTGGGGTGGGAGAGGGTGAGAGAAGTGGTGGAGGTAGACATAATCTGGCTCTGTGACCCTCAGGGAGGGTTGCAGGCTGCCTCCAGTTCAGATCTCTCTCCTGCCCTGGCGCTGACCACTATTGCCAGTGATCATGGATGAAGCATGGATGGTTGGCCATTTTGTATTTTCTCAGCACACTAAGACAGGTTACCATTGTCCAAGAAAATCTTACTAAAAATAAAGGGACAACACAAGGGGAAGAAAAAGAAAGACAAGAAATGAAGTGTAGTTTTCCGCCCAAACATGTCTTGTTTTCTCTGCTTTCTGTGGTCCTGCCCCTAGGCCCTGACTCCTGATCCCCCGCCCCTCCCCCCAGCCCAGGCCACCCAACTCTCTGCCTCCAGCCTGTCTTTCCTCTCAGACTGGGCCCTGCCTCCAATTCAAGGATGCATTTCTGGGATTTTACTCATCTGCTTCTCTACTGTCTGCTCTTGTCTTGTCTTAGAGGAGGGGTGGGTTGTCAGGGAGCAAGATGGAAGCCAGCAATTTTCCAGCGTCCCATACAGGAGAAGCTGATTTTGAACATTATGTCTAGTCTAAGAATCAAGGGCTCTTAATTCAGAAGTAAAGGGATAGAAGGATCAGTAGCATTTATTGAATGGTATAATTGTACTAGCTATTTCCCTTAGATAGTCTAATTTAATTCTTCCCTAACCTGCAGATAGGGTTTATTTTTCTCATAGAACAGATGAAAGAATTGAATCTTGGAGACTTAAAGTACTGTGCTCCAGGTCACCATGGCATGGTTATGGTGTAACTGAGGCTATTTTTACTCCGTTCCTGCCATTGGGATAAAATCTCCGTAAGGTAGTACTGAATGTTTGTATTCATTCAGGGCTTATTGGTGCTTATCATTAAGGCCTTCCCTTGGATTATCAAACTTAAGCCTCTAAATGACCTAATGAGATAGATCCTAGTATCTGCCAATCCGTCTATCCGTCCATCTGTCCATTTATCCATCCATCTTTTATTTTGCAAACAAGTAAACTAAGGCATGGAGAAGTTAGATTTTAGCAGGATTTTCAGTTAGTCAAGAGTGGGCAGGAATTTGAAACTAGATAGTCTAAAATAGTCTAATTCCAGAGTCTATACTGTTCATAACTATGTTCTATTGCAGGGAAGCAGCATGTATGTGTATATACACATAATATATACATGTATATGTGAATGTGTAAGTATACATACATATTTCTTTGGCAATCTTATTTACTGCTATATTTCTTTTTTTTTGAGGTACTGGGGATTGAACCCAGGGACATTTTACCTCCAAGCTACACCCTCAGCCCTATTTTTTATTTTTCATTTTGAAACTGGGTCTCGCTAAGTCGCGGAGGGCCTCACTAAGTAGCTGAGGCTGGCCGCAAACCTGGATCCTCTGGTCTCAGTCTCCCAAGTACTGGGATTACAAGCATGCGCCACCACGCCCGGCATTACTGCTATATTTCTAGCATATAGAATAATGTCTGGCACCTAGTAGGCATCTAAGAAATATTTCTTGAATAGATTTATTTGATGTGCATCTCTATAAGAAAGATATGATAGGGATGGTGCTATGAAACTAAAATAATTCAAGGTGGATTTATTTATAAAGTGACTCCTTCTGAAAATAAAGGCTAAAAGATCCATGGGTAGCTCAGGGACTCAGGACCAGCCACAGCAATGTTCTTCATTATCCCTGTGTTTACAGAGATAAGAAAGGGAGGTTACTGAAACCAGATAAGAGGACCAATGTGTTAGTCAGCTTTTTGTCACTGTGACCAAAATACCTGACAAGAACAATTTAGAGGAAGAAAGGGCTATTTGGCTCATGGTTTCAGAGGTTCAATCCATGGTTGGCTGGCTTCAAGGCAGAAACATCATAGTGGTAGCGTGTGACAGAGGAAAGTTGCTCAGCTCACGGCATCCAGGAAGCAGAAAGAGTGTGGGAGGAGCAGATATAGTCCTCAAGGCCATGCCCCCAGTGACCCACCCCTCTAGCATGACTCACCTCTGAATCTTGTTGCATTGGGAACCATGTATTCAACACATGAGCTTTTGGGGGGATAGTCCACATCCAAACCATAAGATCCAGCCTCTGGAGGAAGGGGAGACTCCCAGGGAGGGACTGCACCTCCCTTTATTCTGTCCCTCACTGCTTGTCAGGGCTCTCCAACTGCCAACACCAACAGGAAGCCAGGGGTCAAGGGAGCCCTTGCTGTGGTATGTACCAATCAGCTTCCAGGGCAGGGAGCAGGGTGGAGAAAGTGGGAGGATGGGAGGGATGAGAGAGGTAACCAACAGAGAATGACTATATACAACATCTTCCTCCTGCTAATCTGGCTATTTCCAGGAAGTCATAGATCCTTCAGGAACATGTCAGTTACTGAGCATGAGACTCCAAGTCACCGGCAGCCATGTGGGGAGACAACAAGCAGGAGGGGTATGTGTAAGAGCCCGGGTCGGTAACCAGCTGGAGATGGAAACTGCAAGGAAGAAATGTGGCTTGATCTGATTTAAATCTGAAGGGCATCTGTGAATGGGCCATGGCTGGAGGGGCTGCTGAGTAATTTTGCTGTCTCCTATTGGTTGCTGCTGCCCATCACTTGACAAATGGGCTTTCCTTGCTCAGAGCCAAGCCTGAATGTGCACCACCCTTTCTTCATAAGGCTTTGACTGGTCTTGGCAGGGCCAGATTTTCTCACCTGGCTTGTTTTTCCATGGAGTTTCAGCCCCTCCTACTACACAGGACCTAGAACTGTGGGCCCATGGTTGAGTCTGGTACACCTTTCTCTATTTCCCACAATGGTGCCATGGCTTTCTAAGCCATCTGCTCACAGTGTGCATCTTTTCATAGGAAGGTGTTGTGAGACCAGCTATGACCTCTGGAGGGTCATTGCACATCTTCCTCTCATTTGTCTGCCTGAATTAGGACCCTTGCATGCAAGCATATTTCCAGAACTGCAGCAACTAGCTCACCCAGCTTATAGGTGGTCTTATTCTTTCTTTATTTTTTTAAAAAAATGAATGAATTAATTTTAAGTTTACAAGTAAAATTATATATATATGTTTGGTGTACAACTTATCTCAATAGGAATACCTTGTGGAATGGCTAAATCAAGTTAATTAGAATATGCATTACCTCGCCTACTTCTCATTTGTTCATGGCGAGAACCTTTAAAATCTCCGCTTTTAATTATTCTCTTTCACCTTCTGCCCAAAGTTTCCACTTTAGATAATTCCCTTGTTCAACTTTCCTTCTCTGTTTGCCCACTTTCCCTTCAATAGTAGTCTTGTCATCCTTACTAAGGGATCTTAAAGGTGAGACACCATCTAAGTAGTGTAAATGCTTTGCTCTAGGCGATAGGGGTTGAATTTCTTGAGAACAATACTTTATGGCAGTTATTTCCTGCAACTATATTTTGAACTCTATTCTTTCAACCTGACATGTTGATAAAAGCATAGACAATGGAGATAGGTGGACCCTAGCGCATGCTACCACAGGTAGGATTCTCTAATTCTAGTAGCATATTCCTTCCTTCCTTCCTTCCTTCCTTCCTTCCTTCCTTCCTTCCTTCCTTCCTTCCTTCATTCATCATCCACTTATTCATCAATTCTGAGAATATGTATGCAGTGCCTTTTAAGTACCAGGCACTTATTTAGACTCTGGCGTTTTGGAGGGAGACCAAGTCTCCTGCACCCTTGCCCTCTCAGATCACGTCCTTGTAAGATGGTGAAAACAATGTCTACCTTGAAGGGTGTCTTTTAGGATTAAGATGAGACGATATGTGTAAAGCAACCAATGTAGAATCTGGCACAGAGTAGTTGCTTAATAAACTTATTTGTCATCCTTTCCCTTTAAATAATAAGCATGATATTAGATAGACTTTAAAGATTTTAATACCTTCTATTAAATTACCAATGCCAATCTCAGAGACATGTATGGGAAAGGGGAGGGATGGGGGGGGTGAGACCCAGAGGGAAATGCTCCAAGTGTTGTGTGCAAGTATATTATTATCACTCTGTATCTCAGTATGATGTATAATTACAATGCACCAATAAAAGTCTATAAAAATATTTTTGTGAAAGATCATCTGGGGGAAAATATTTTTGAAAGGCCTGTTTTTTAAATCGACAATTTTTAAGCACCACTAAAGTTAAAATTACTGATTTGCTTTTTTGGCTATTAAGTTGTAAAGGAAGATGCATTTTTTAAGGGTATAAGGTGGAGCAGCTATCTCACACACATCTAAAGTCTCCTCTGTTTTCTCTGTTACATAAATAGCTCCAATTAGAAATGATGGCAGTTCTCATTTTTTTTTCTAAACTATCAGCTTATT
Source organism: Glis glis (assembly GCA_004027185.1). Lineage (NCBI taxonomy): Eukaryota > Metazoa > Chordata > Mammalia > Rodentia > Gliridae > Glis > Glis glis. Next base: position 43,857 of record PVJS01000539.1, on the reverse strand, counting down.
TAAAGTAGCCAGGTTGTTTGTGGTGATTTGTTTCATACCGATACCCTATCTTAAAAAAAGTTAAAGAAACCTTAACTTCTTTTACTGCTAATAGTTTTATATCCCCTAATAAATCTATGATATATTATCTGGCCCAGAGCTTCTATAAATTCACATGTTAGATGGCTGAGCCATATGATGTAAATTTTTAAGGCTGTCCCCCTGGCTTCGTGAATTTATTTCTGTAATTGTTGAAATTAATATGGTTTGACAATGTCATGATTTCCCTTTTTTTTTTCTTGCCTCAGGGTTGAAACATCCTGTTTGAGGTAAATGTGTGGCTACTGAAACCATAACAGTTTACCACAAAACAGTAATTGCATGAAAAAATTAAATATCAAAAAATACTTCCTAAAACAATAATACCACTGCAGCACAAATGAACATTTGTTTTGCCAACTGCTTTGAAAGCTTTTACTTGATGGTTAATGGTATTTGCAGGCTAACTAAGAAAAGAAAAAAATATGGGAAACTCCTATCTTTAGGTGGCTAAAATAAACTCAATAACAACATATTTAGCAATAATACATTATCTGACTGAATTTAGAATTTCTAATTTAATAATTAGAAATCAAACAGCCCATGCTTTGAATCATTCTGTTGATAAGTTATAAAACACACATCTGAGTGTGCTGAGAATCGGCTGTTCACCTCTAGGTACACTTTCTGCCTGTCTCTACCTGCTTTGTCTGCTAATGTGTTAGCGCGGCACCAAAATGAAATGAAATAGTCTGGGTGGCTTCAACAACAGAAATATGTGTTCTCACAGTTCTGGAGATTGAAAAGTCCAAGATCAAGGTCTGTCAGAAGTTGGTTCCTAGCGAGGGCTCTCTTCCTGGTATGTAGACAGCCACCTTCTTGCTGTGTCGGCACATGACATTTTCTTTTCTTCTTTTATTTAAAAATATTTTTATTGGTGCATCACGTGACATTTTCTTGGTGCATGAAGGTGAGGGGGTGCAGAGAGAGAGAGAGAGAGAGAGAGAGAGAGAGAGAGAGAGGGAGAGAGAGAGAGAGTGTGTCAGCCCTCTGGTGTCTCCTCTTATAAGGGTACAAATTGCATGACGTCATCTAATTTTAATTATCTCCAAAGGCCCATTCCAAATACCATCACATTTGGAGTGGGGATTTCTACATATGAATTTCGGGGGAGGGCACAGACATTTCTGTCATAACACCTGGGAAGTTGACCTCTATAGACTAACCAAGGCATTCCTGGCCTCTGGCTTACCATTGAGTTTGGCCACTAGGGGGCATCAGTAGGCACTGGAGGGAGGGAGAAGAGTGGAGTCCAGGGTGCCAAGGGCTTTCTATGCCCTTGATCCAAGGTCATAGCTCCCCGCAGGCAGCCCTCTGGCTTCTGGCCCTGTAACTGTACATCTTTCCCGGCAGGCTCAGTGGCAGTGACAGCCCTGTTGTTACTGGTCTGGGGGCACTGTGCTATCCCTGTGCTTTTTCTGTTTTCCCTGCACCCTGCTTCATTTCTGTAAGAAGTCTCTTTGCTCAACCTCACTCATATTACTTAATTTGAATTTTCCTTCTATTTTCTACTACAGTCCTGACTGATAGACTTAATTTAAGATATTTAAAAATTTGAACATCTTAAATCTTATTCTACATTGGGTTGAAATATGAATTGGCAGAAATAGCTAATAAAGAAGAAATTTACTTTTCCTTTGTCCCCAATAGTCCCCTGCCTTCCTTCTACCATAATACAAAACAAAAAACACTCTTTTTTTTTTTATAGGTAAAATAGGTGCCACTTTGTAGATGCAAAAACTAGTTTGAGATACTTCTACCTTTTAATTGATTGGAAAGCAGGTTCAGGGAGAGATTTTGGGGGGAAAATGATCAAATAATTATCCATCAGATCCATCAGATATTGTTCAATGATTTGATATTTAATATTTATTTAATATTTTATTTGTCAAACGATCGGTTAGGGAAATGTAGAACTAATCCTGTAGCATTGCTATGTGTTTGCCACCCCCTTGGAATTGTCACTTCCATACCTGTTTTGTTGCTGACAGCTCCTCCCTATGTGCGGAATTCAGCTAGGGATTCTGATTGCCTTAAACACCATCATGTTCCAGGCACTGAGAACAATGCATATGGCGGCTTCCAATAAATACTTGTCCAGTGAATGAATTCTGATTGGCTGCGGTAGGGTGGGGAGGACTTAGGGGGAGCAAAGTCAAACGAATGCTCTAAAAAAATGTTCGTTCTGCAGGCAGCACACAGTGAGGTCAGATAGGGTGCAGACATTGAGGAGCTTCAGGGGTACACTGGTGGCCTTTGGAGTCTTAGCAAGCTAAGACATGGTTCTAAAAGTTTGGATCAGAGGGAAAGAGGCCCCTGGAATCCTAGACAGTTGGAGAGTCTATAAGCAGGTTATAAGAAGTAAGCAATGTAGAAGGCTGTATGGACTTGGGTGCTGGATACAGAGCTAAGGCTTTTTTCTTACCTTGGGTTATGCATCACGTTAGCATAGATGACTGAAAAATTATTATATTCTCCCCTTAAAAGGGGAAAAAAGTCAATCAACTTCAGTGGTAACATGAAATTTTCTTTTAAGATGATATACTATTATTTTAAATTTTATAATAGATTTTAGATAGCTGAACTATAAACAGTAGCATGTAGACTTAAACATTTACATTTTGAAATACAGATAGTGAACTTGACAGTATGATTGGAGAAATGAAGGTTATTTTTTCCATAGGCAACCATAAAATATTAATCAAATTTTTTTATTTAAAACTTCATAAGACAGTCTAGTGATGCTGAAGTAAATATGGTTTCCCTTCTAGCCACGTTATGACATAGCAGGGAATAAATTGATTTCCTTTCTTAACAAGGCACAAACCACAGAGGACAAAGAGTAAATAAGCCTTGGAATGGGCTTTAATAATTTCCCGGCCATATAAGATGCCACAGATGTCTTCGTTGAAAGGTGATGAGCAGCCCTTCTTGTGGTACAACATAAACTTCATTTTCCCTAGGCTGAAGATTAATACCACAGGAAATTAAAGAACACAGGCAAGTGCAGAGAAAACTGGAGGCAAGATAGATAGTGCAAGGTCAATATCCAACTAAGGAGTTAACAAGATCAGGGAAAGCTAACAGCAGCCCCTAACTTTCTTTAATGAAAATTGCCCACTGACATAATACCAGGTAAATGGGCTTAGTTGTTTTACTCCTTCCTGGATGACTTCTCTCTTACAGCACTGCTATTTAAACAGGAGCATATCATTTAGGCCTAACAACTAGTAATTGCCCCCATGTCTGAATCAGTAATGGGATAATCAAAAGGAAGTTACTTATGGAGAATTATTACATGATAGTGAATTTTAGATGAATGATTTTTAGATGAAATGTTTAAAACTTGACTTTGTCCACCATTAATTTCTTGTATTTCTATCCCTTTCCTTTTGAAAATTAATTTCTCCTTGGTCTAGAAGTGTGCGTTAGCTCACACAGTTTAATGCTAGGGTTCTTTTAGTGGACGGGAGATATGGCTCTTCTTGTAGCTGGTGTGTGTATAGACTTCAGTGGCAATTTTGGATATGAACTTGGTAAAGAGTGTCAAATTAGGAGCTTCTATAGCATTTTGGCATCTTGAAACTATAAAACTGACAGTGATGTGCATTGTGGTTTATAAATGAATTGTGGCCATGTAGCGTGGTTTTGTATTTGTTTACAATTTGTAGTATGTGTTTCTGGGTTAACTAACCTTATTATTGCGAGCCACACTTGTTTTGGGATACTTTGCTTCATTGAAGAATATATATATATATATATATATATATATATATATATATATTTGTTTTGGTTTCAATTTTCAGTATTGGTATGTCAGTTCTGTAATCCAATCAGGATATAAACAGGATAAATCAGTAGTGAGGCAGAGATGGACAGGAAGATGAGTCTGCCTTATTTTGCAATTGGAAATGTGATAGTGGCCATTTAGTATATGCCTGTTGGCTAGGTGGCCTCTCACACATGGGTGTGCTCCTTGGGGTGGACAGCACAGCCCCCAGACTCTAAAACAGGACAACCTCTTCCCATGCCCTTTGCAATGTGGTCCCCACAGTGGCTCAGACTCCTCCCTGACATCATGCAGCTCAGTTCAGCATTGGTGTTGGCAGAGTTGATGTATACAGATCAGCTTTTTAATGCCCCAGTCTGGCCCTGAGCCCAAGAAACATCTCTAGGGCTGACATTGATGGACCACAGCAGTTGCTTTACAGAACAGAATACCTATGCTTTGTGGTGATACAAAATAAACATTTGGATGTTCTGCCCAGAATGGATGTGGAGGGGGGGAAGCATTTAGTTTCTCATTTTTATTTGTTTGTTTGTTTGTTTGTTTTTGCGGTACCAGGGATTGAACGCAGGGGTGTTCTACCTCCGTGCTACACCCCCGGCCCTATTTTTTATACTTTATTTTGAAACCGGGTCTCACGAAGTTGCCTAGGGCCTCACTAAGGAAAGAGAGAGAGAGAGAGAGAGAGAGAGAGAGAGAGAGAGAGAGACAGGGAGAGAGAGAGAGAGAGCGTGAGAGCTGAGGCTGGCCGCGAACCCAGATCCTCCGGTCTCCGCCTCCCAAAGTACTGGGATTACAAGCGTGCGCCACCACGCCCGGCCTTAGTTTCTCATTTTTAAAGATTACTTTTTTATTTGTGTCTAACTTGAGAAGGAAGAAGATTGCTTAGATGTTGCAATAACATATACACCACAGTTTTTGGCAAAAACTATATAACTGCTTCTGATAGTTACTAACATAAAAGGTCAAAAATTCTTGGATTTCTAGTTGGGGGACTCTAGTCCCTCTCTGATCTGAGTCATGGGCAATTTATTTCAGATGGAAGCTTGTTCTTCCCATAGTCTTGAATGGAACATTCTAGTTATTTTCCTTGTGTTCTGTTCTGTTGTGGAGTATAAATTAACAGAGTATACAGAAGCACGTCTGAGCCCAGTAGCAGCAAGTTGTCCACCGTGGCGGCTCACATAACTCCTTTACACGTTACCTGTGGGTTTTCAACATGTTCTAATTTCTGTGTCAGGATATTAGCCTCTACGGTGCTTTCAGTTATCCTGTGGTTCTTAAGGCTAATGATTGCAAATGAGACCCTGGAGCCCCATCACTGTGAGCACTGCTGCTCTGGACAGGGGAGAGTAAAATCTTAAAGACTACACCAAATTCTAACTTGATGAATTTGAGATTAACTCTTTAGCACCTTTTCAAAATTAATAAAATAAGCTTGCATATATATCTTCACAGTCCTGTGTTCTAGGCAGAATATAAATGTTTTGTTTTAGGATAAAAGTATATAGGGCCAGAGATAGGCTTGGTCCCTGGTTGCAGGGCTACCGATTGCCTCATGATACTCTAGACCAGTGATCTTTATTTTTTTATTTTTTATTTTTTGCAGTACTGGGGATTGAACCCAGGGGCATTCTACCACTGAATTATACCCCCAGCCCTAGTTTTTATTCTTTATTTTGAAACAGGGTCTCACTAAGTTGCAGAGGGCTTCACTAAGTAGCTGAGGCTGGCCGTGAACCTGGATCTTCCTATCTCAGCCTCCCAAGTTTGGGATTACAAGTGTGCGCCACCACGCCCGGCCCAACCAGTGATCTTTCTATAGGATGGTTTTGAGAAGAATCTTGTACTCCCTAAAATTGAATGTCTGCTCCATCATCCATTACTTAAATTTCTTTTAGGCTGTTCTTAAATAATTTGGGTAGACTTTTATGTTTGTTTAAGTGAAGCATGTTTGCATTGTTACCGGGAGTTCATTTAATTTTTCCAAAGGGTAATTGAATTATTCTGAAGTTGAATGCATGGTTTATGCACAGCAATATATTAGCTTGTAAGTTGGCAATTGAGGGAGCCACTGAGAATAAAACGTTTCCTCCAAGCGTCATAAGTATTTTGGGAGCTTAAAAATGTGAATTTTGATCAAAGATATTCTTTGTAGATAGTAGACTTAATTGGTCACACCTGACAGGTATACCTATATGCAAAGCCAGTTAGAAGTAAATGTGAATCAAATCGAGTTTGGCCTAATTTAATTATCTGGGGGAAGTGGGTATGTGAAAACTCTAATGCTGTTATCACAAATCGCCTACACTAGGAGGTGCAAACAAGTTACACTCTGTACATTCTGTTGGAAACCTTTCAATGAACTATCAAATAATACCTAAAACCTGCAAATTAAGAAACACTAGACCTTAATATATTGAAAGTTGTTTTTTTTCCAAAAGTAGTACATTTTTACTGGAAACAAGCACCATACTTTCTAATATTTTTTTTCACAGAACAGATAGGATTCTTTAAGATAATCATATAGAATGCATATCTCTTTTTTATTAATAAAGGAAGTAGTACTGAAAAAGGCAAAGCATTATATCTCAAAGTTCTCGTCTATCCCTCCCTACTTGCATCGGGATATCACTGACATAGCACTTTATTTTAGAAACTCTACTTTTCTAATAATATAAGTGATCAAATTACAAACAGATTGTTAGTTGTCTTTTGTGTTAGCTAGCTATTTGATTATCTGACAATTCTATTGACCCAGAGGTTTTGGTTTTCATGTCTATACTATTTTCTTTGTGAACTATTGAAATTGATGACAATTAAACACCTTCATGTTTGAGAATGAATACTACACAGAAACTTCAGTTGGGGAAACAAAGGAGAAACCTAAAAGAGCAAGGAGGTAACTTTCAAGCATGTAGTCATTTATTGTGGAGAATCCTGGAATAATAGTATTGGAAATTTGGATTGTGGTCTTGCCAATGACTGGATGGTCTTTGTTAAGAGCTTTTTGTTGGGTCTCTGGGTTCCTGGTGCTCTTTAGTGACAGTGGGAATAATCAAGTTTAAGAGAAGACACAACCGGAGGTATCAATTCACTGTGGGATGACTGATTTTGGAAAGTATCTGACTCTCTTAAAAATGGGTTTGATGTCCTAATTTAAATAATGTAGGGCATTTGAAAACAATTAATGAATGGATTTGTGTATATTTCAAAGAGGAATTAAATACCTTGAAGAGTTTCAGAATTTAAATGAAGAAACCAAGACATTATAATATCTTTTGTTTTGATGGCAGTTGTTTATATTTTTGTTAACCAAAATATGTGGTCTTCTAACATACCATTTAAATGGAACAACACACTCTGTAGTTTTAATTTCTGTCTGATATGTGTAATAGTTTTCTGCTTAAAGAAATAAAATGGCATGGTTATATATCCTCGGGGGTCTTTCATCTAGGATAGACCTGTTGGTATTAATATACATTTATGGCACATGCATACAGAAAAATGAATATTAAATCAAGATATGAAAGGGTATTTTTGTCAGATATACTATAGGCAAAGCATTTTAACAATGGATATTATTGACAGGAGTCAGGTAATCTTGACATCATTTACATTAAATGATTAATCTTTGCACCACTGATGGTTTTTTGATGCTCAATGATGACTTTATTTGGCTAGTGTGCTGCATAAATATTTTTTATTATATCTAATGCTGTAGCCTCCTAAATTCTTGGTTGTAAGGATTAGTCACTTTACTAACACAAGATAGAAATTTTGGCCAATCTTTTGGAAAAAATATGCCCTAGAACTTTGGTTTTGCATGGCCCATATTTTGCAAATCCCATACAAAAGTAAAAACATGGTTTTACTTTTTAGAATACAGATGTGCTTTGCATATCAGATAGATGTCTTCTCATTAACAGACTCTATTAACTACCAATTTGGGGACAAGTATTTACCCATCTTTTGCTCTCAGGATAGGAACTTAGCATTTGTGGAGATCCAGCAGAACCACAGTAATCAATTTGATCTGGCCTCTAAAACAGGTGTTGTTTTGATAAATGGTCCTAATTAAGCTGAGGCTTCAGGTAGGAAGCCGATTGAGTTAAGGTTCTGGCACTTCTATGGCTGTAGCCAGACAAGTACAGATGTTCCACAGAGGTTGAGGCAGCACTTTATTAACTTAGTCCCGTCTCTGTGTCTTGCATCTCCCACCATTTGATCAGAGAACTTCAGGGCTGGGACACCGTGGCTTTAGCTTGCATTTATTCACAGGGTTGCAGGAGGCAAAGGCACTATGGAAATCTCAGCTCTCTCAGGTCATTTTTTTTTTACTGATCCCTATCCTGCAGTGAGAGACAAGTGCATAAAAATGATTAATTAGACAAGAAGCCTCATTGTTTCCAACCCGTGATTCATATTCCTTCTGCACAACAAGGGTGGAAGCTACTGGAAACAAAATGCCTGTGTCTTCTTACATTAATTTCAATATAGATTGTCTAGATGAGGAGAGTGCAGGGTGCTGTTGCTGCTTTCTTCTTCATGATTAGAAAGACTTCTAGTAGAAAATGACATGGGGATATGACCTTCTCTTTCAAATTTCTGTGGCTTGGTGATCTCACAGTATCAAATTAGACCATGGACAGTTCCCCTATTGGCTACTCCAAGAGAGGATTTGTGAGTTTTCTTTTTTTTTTTTCTCTACTTACTCATTTAACTTTTTTTTGGTGGGGAAGAGGTATGTTGAGATGATATCATAATAATCTCAAGCAACTGAAGTCAATTGCATCAACTTTCTAATGCGGAGGTTGGCAAACTTTTCTGTAAAGTCTCAAACAGGAAATATCTCAGGCTTTGCAGTCATATGGTCTCTGTCATAGCCATTTAGCTCTGTGGTTGTGATGTGAAAGCAGCCATCAATAATACATACACGAGGAGGTATGGCTATGCTCAGCAAAACTTTATAGCTACTGAAACTTGAAATTTCATACATGGTGCATATTTTCTTTTTTTTGCAACCATATAGAAATATAAAAACACATTTAGCTTGTAGCCATACAGACACAGGCAGTGGGCTGGTGTTGGTCCCTGGGCTGTAGTAGTTAGCATTTGTTCTAATGTGTTTCATGAAACTCTGTGCTGAGTACTTAAGCATTATCCCTGCCTTCAAGGAACTTTTCATTCAGATGGAGAAAAACATATCAATATTACAAAGCGGAATGTAATTAAATGCTCAACCCTAAACCACACAAATTCTCTGACCAGCCCTGGAAGGAGGAAGAGGGCCCAGGGAGAGGGTGGGCTAAATCAGGGGATGTGGGAGTCAGGGTGGGAAGAGCAGAGTGGTGGGAGGGAACCTTGAAATGACAGAAATCGGAAGGCTGGTGCAGTCCAGGTAAGAACCAGCAGAAGACACTTTTTGAATTTAGGATGTTTCAGATTATAATAAGAGAATCAGAACTTGAGCCATTTCAAGACCTGGTTTTGTTCTTTTGTATTGCCATGAACACCCCCAAAGTAAAATAATAATTAGTTATGTGCTCAATTTATGTGCCATATTCCATGCTGTGATTCCAGAAGAGGTATTGATTGTTTTTCTCTGATTTTGTGAGACCTCTCATTTTGGTGTTGGAGGGCACATTCTGTTCTTCATTCCTCTATGAACATTTGTTTGTTCAATAATTACTTATTACATCACCTTCTGCAAGTTAAGAACTGTACTGGTGTGTTCATCATCTCAGGGCTCACTGCTGGTATGACACAATACTATATAGCTGCTATAACAAAATATGATGGTCCGAGTGGTTTAAACATCAGACATTTATTTCTTACAGATCCGGAGACAGGGAAGTCTAAGATCAAGGCGTGGGGTAATTCAGTTCTTGTAAGGGTCTGTGTCTAGCTGGAGATGGGTGACTTCTCACTATGTCCTCATGTGGGGTGGGGGAGAGGGGGGCAGCCAGCCTTCTGGTGTCTCTTTTTAGGGGGGCATTAGTCCTAGCACGAGGGCCCTATTCTCATGACATCATTTAAACCTAATTACCTCCAAAAGGCCTTACTTGTATCATCACATTCAGGGTTAGAGCTTCGCCATATGCATATGAACTTTAAATCTATAACAGCTTGGTACCAAGAATATAAATAATAGAAAACAATTTCAGACTTTTAGGGGCTCAGTGTCTCAAGAGGAGATCCCATTTAGGCTCTAAGAAATAAAATGATACATGCTGAAATAATTAATTAATTTTCGAGGGGAGCACACAGGGATAAGCCCTAAACTCTGCTCAGGGGGATAGGGTAGGGGAAGGATTCACAGAGGGGGCAACATTTAGGCAGTGTCTCAAATGATGAGTAAGAATTAACTAGGTGGGAGAGTAGAATATTCTTAACAGCATGTGTGGAGTTGGGAAAGTATATGGTATGTTCAAGAAATGCAAATAAATCAACATGGTTAGGGCATAGGAAGAACATGTTGGGTTGGCAGGAGAAGTGTAGAAAAGGGTTTCAGAACTTAGGATCTTGAAAGATCTTTCATATGGTATTAAAATGTTTAAAGTTTTTTTCCTGTGGGTAATGGTGAGTTGTTGAAGGATCCTGAGCAGAGTAGAGATGTCACCAGATTAGCCATCTTTGGGAGCACAGATTAGCATCTTTGGGTTGGAATGGGTGTAAAGCTATGGAAGAAAAACAAGTTAGGAGCCCCATGTGTTAGTCCATGTGATAAATGATGACAAGGAAGAAAGGTAGTGAGGCTACAAAGGGAAGGGATAGCAGGAGAGGGTGGGAGAGTCTTAGAAAATTTCTAAAGTTCTGATTTGGACAACTGGACAGATGATGGATGTATTCATGAACCAGAAAGGGTCACTGCATTGATCATGTGGGAAGGGTAAATTCAGTTTTTGGAAATGTTGAAGCTGAGGTTCTAAGTGTAATTATCCAGACCCCTGCATGAAGTTTGGGTCTGGAGAGGCAGATTTGGAGTCAGTCAGCATGAACTTATAGTCAAAGTCTTTACAGAAGAAGAAAAACAGGGAGAGTGAGTCATGTGAGAAAAGGTCTAAGGATGGAACTTTGGTGGAGGCCGATATCCAGAGAAGAGAGGAGAGGAGAGGAGAGGAGAGGAGAGGAGAGGAGAGGAGAGGAAAGAAGCCACAGCCTGGAAGCCAAGGGAGCACTGGGTGGGAATGAGGAAGTGGAGGCATGAATGGGGACCTCTTTCAAGAAACCCAAATTAAATAGAATGCTTGGAGGGAAATTCAAGGATAAGAGAACGTTTGTAAATGACAAACAGTATCTGAACATGTTTACAGACTAAGATGATGGAGCCAATAGAGAGTAAAGATGAATGGGTTTAAGATAGAGCAGAGAAAAGAGGTGGTTTTTTAAAAAAATGGTGCATTGTAGTTTTACATCATACTGGGGTACAGAGTGTCAGAAAAATATATGCATACAGCTCTTGGTGCCCTCCCCACCAGGTCCCCCCCTCCCTCACCCTCCCCATGCATGACTTTGAGATTGGAATTGGTAGTTTTGTATACATTCATAGCATTATTTCAACTATTAATTTCTTTATGACTTCGTCCCCCCTCCTCCCTTCCCTAATCCCCCTTAGTCACTCCCCTGGAGTCTCTGCTCATCTATCTGATGTTGTCCTTATTTCTGAATATCTCTCTAGCTTCCCCATATAAGAGAAAACAGACATATATTTGTTTAGAAAAGGTAATTTATGGAGCAGGATTCTAAAGGAGGTAGGAGGGAGAGGAGGTATTAACTTGGATAAGAGAAGAACTCAAGATGAACAGAAAGAGAGGAGATGCATGGAGACTGACAAGTTTAGGGGCTGGGGATTAGAAAGCTGGGGGACTCCCGCTGAGATCCACATCTCATCTATAAAGGAGATGTGAGGCACAAGGTCCAGGTGAGATAGAAAGAGGGGTGTTAAGAATGAGGTGGAAGTAGACGGTTAGGAAAATGGAGGGGGGAGGAACTATCCCAGTGAAGGTCCATAATTGTGTGTGTGTGTGTGTGTGTGTGTGTGTGTAGGGAAAGATTGAAGAAAAGAGCAGGTGGGGCTAGGGCAGGGCTTCTTAACCTTTAATGTGCTTATGAATCATTTGGGGATCTTGTGAACATGCAGATCTTGATTCATTAGATCAGGGGAAAGTCCCAAAGTCCTGAGTTTGTCAGAAGCTCCCAAGTCCTCAGGGATGCTGTTAGCCCATGCACCGTACTTCAAGTAGCAAGAAACTAGGACACACTCTGGTTTATACTCATCGTCTTCACTCACAGTTTTTACTATGATGACGTGTTACCTAGAGGATGGGGTTTGATGAGAGTGCTGATAGAGCATCGAGGAGGGTTAGGGCTTCTGTTCTGGAATGACCGATCATGAGACCAAAGCTTTTCTACCCCTACAGGTGAAAATAAAAATGCTGGTGGCACCAACATGAACGATCGTATGCTTTTTTCTGGCAGGGTTGTTTGCTTAGATGAAAGAGAGATGAAGCTAGGTTTTTGGACAGGAGTGTAGTGTAGCTGGACAATTGCATAAATGAGCCATGTTGATCTGTCCTAGATTTGGAAAGAGGATGTAGACTGGGGAGCAGGGTAAGGTGTAAGAGTGAGAAAATGGAATGTCGGGAGGTTGTGAATTCAGAGTATGACAGGAGAGGGAGACTGAGAGATGATGCTGTCCAGTAGTGGCCATCAGTGTGGGTTGCTAAAGAATTGTTCAGTTGGATGGAAGGAGTTGAGGACTAGAGAAAGACAGATGCCAAAGCCCTCATTGGTTGTGATGATGATCAGTGGGTCATTGTATCAAGGAAAAGAATGAGTTGGGGATGGTATAGGCAGGTGTCATGAGCCTCCAAGAAGTGTTGTACAAGGGTGGGAAAATAATAGTTTCTAAATGGCAGAGAAAATACCATACAAGAATATACCATACAAGTATGGGGTGTGAGCAAGGATGAGCATTCTAATTAAAAGAGGCTAAAAGGGAAGAACCAGTCCTTAAAGAGGCAGGATCTAGAGAGGGTAGTGAAGAATTCTCAGCATTTTGAGATGAGCTTGAGAATATGTACATGGGAGTGTTGGGAGAAGAAGGGGGATGGGTGAGGTGTTTCCAGAGAGCCCAGAGATATAAGATCAGATGGGGATTGGCTGTGGTGGGAGGAACCAGCAGGAAGGGAGGAGCAGTGAGAAGATGGGAGTTGGAGAAAGGATTGATACCTAAAGAGGCACTGGGCACTGGAGCAGTGCCCAAACATGAGAGCAAGAAGGAGCAACAGGCACAGGTGTTGTGGACTGGTCTTCAGGTTCTGACTCTGAATTGGGTAAAAAAGTTGCCCTAAGTCACCAAGTGCTGTGTGCATGTATGTCACTGTCACTGTGAACTACATTATGATGAGACTATAATACACCAATAAAAGTATAAAAAAGTTGCTTGGAAGGAAATCAGCAAACTTGTTCTCAGGAGGGATGTGTTGAAGTGTTTAAGCCCAGTGTCTTTTGTACAGTATGTGGACTTGTTTTGCCAAAGAAGCTTATTTTGTGCATACCAAAACAAGAAACCACTAAAGGTTTAACTCCATACTTTCTTGAGCATGTTAAGCTTTCTTTTTGAATGACAATGCAGAAGAATCGGTTGCCTAATTGATACATCTGTTTTCCCTTAATAAAGCACTGACTTCTTTTATTTGGAACATGTGTTTTCTTCCAATTGTGGTGTTAAAACATACCTTTTTCTTACAATTTGGAAAACAACAATAAAAAGAGCTACGGGAGAATGAAGTTCTCACTTCCTGCCATAGTGGGATCATTATTAGGCTAGCAGGAGTAGAATTCCACCCAGGGAAAGACCTCTTTTCTCTTGAAGCTATGCAGCATACCATATGCAAAAGCCTTGTCATGTCCACAAAATTGGGCAGGATATTATGATATTTCAATATTGGTTCTTTGTTCTTTTTATTCCTTTAGTTTTGTGTAGTAACTATCACTGTCTTATTGAAAGCAAAAGCCAGTGGGAAATGTAATTTCGAACTTGACAAATATAGAACACTCATTTTATTACAAAGGGTTTGAAATACCTAAGAAATAACCATAGTTTGAAGAGCCGAAGCAAAATAAACCTGAACTGGAAAGAGATACAGAGATGAGGACTGGAAAAAAAAAAAAACCAACACCTGACAAATAAAAATAAAACCAGTTTTGAGGAAGAGCAAAAACACAGGAGGAAATTGGGAAAATAATAAAAGAGATAATGAAACATAATAGAAAAAGATGAAATGATAGCAATTTGTGTTTACCTGGAAGCTTTCATCCAGAAATTAAATTTGATAGGAATGGGGGATTTGGAGAGGTCAGGCAGCAAGCTAAGAATGACTTACTTCCAGGAGGAGGTTAGGGCTGGGGGCTGAGCCAGTCTGTAAACAAGAAATAAAATTTGTGAAGGAATTTATAGTTAGTCCAGGGAACTGTGGGGGACTTTGTGGTAAGGATTGATATGGTCAAAGTAACAGCAGGGGAGATAATTTGCATTCAGGTTGCAGGAGCAGAAAGAAGCTAGAGAGAGGCATTTCAGGGGAGGTATGTGGAAGGGATGTTGCCAGCTCCTGTGTGTTGATAGGACAGACAATGGCACATTAGTACACCAGGTCCTGGAACGGAGGCCCATTATGAACACGACTCTTCCCTTCAGCTCCTGGTTTTTTAATCTTTTAAAAATACATAGAGACAGGAAACAAAGAATATAGCCAAGCTGGCAAGGTATAAGGAACTCTTAGATCCTGCTTATACAAACTTCCTTTGAATACAAGCAGATGGTAGATTGTAAAAACCTTAAAAACACACATTTTCTATGACTAAATAATACTAATTTAAGGGATTTGTTATAGACAATAATTATTAGAGTCATCTTCAAGGATACATGCCCTGAGATGTTCATTACAGCATTATTTATAATATCCCAAATTTGGAAACAATCTAGATGTATAATAGTACATTGCTTAAATATCTCTACTCATTTATCCAATGTGAGGTGATGAATTTTTAGAGATGACATTATAGAAGAAGAATTAATGTCATTGTTGGAAAATCTGTATGATATATCATTGAGTGGAAAAGAAGCAATTCTCCAAGTAGTTTGTACAATATCAGAATAAATGCCTATGTCTGAATGTATGGATGACTATTGGATACTTCATCACTTACGGTTACTTGCAGAAGAATGCATGTTAGAGGGCCATCTGGAAATCAGGTTTGTAAGAAGTCCTCTGGTCAAGCAGGCAGAAAACAAGGATATCTATTCAGTAGGATAGGCAGTGGTCACCTGATGTTCTCAGCTGGGCTTGCCCACAGCCCCGCCAGGCAGAAATTGTTTCTTTCATCATAGCCTGAGTACCCAGAACAGACTATTTTAGGGTCAAACAGAATCAGCAAAGAGGAAGCCATGTGCTGGTTCCAGCGGAAGTAAGATGAGATCATTCCTGGCAAATAAATCCCTGTTTCTATCCAAAAAGGCCAAAAATATTTTCAGTGAAATGGAAAATAAATAAAAAATAAATAAAAAGGAGGTGGGGGTAGGCGGTTTTCTATGACTTTTGAAAGACTAATACTTCTGGTCCCTCTTGTCAAAAGCCCTTGGTCCTTGATGTGTTACACCATCTTCACCTTCAAACCCTTGTCATCTACTGATCTCCTGGTCATCCCTCTTCATCCATTCAAGATTTGGCTCCTGACTCATGGTCTTAACTCCCCTCCCCAAACGCCATGGCTACTCAGTGGCTTGGACACTCTCCCACTCTCTCAGAGCCCTGCCTCTCGGTTCCCTTACCTTTCCACCTGCCTTTTCAGCTAGCCCTGCACCACATCCTCACTGTCTACCCATCACCTCAGGACCCAGCTTAGACGCCATGGTTGCCTCCCAGAGGAGCTCCCTGGCAGAAGCCCTCAACTCCTTTTACCTTTCCTCCTCTGTCATTTATTTCTAGAAACACCCTTATACGATGAATCTGTCACGCACTGTCGCCTTGCCAGCACCAAGCAGCTGAACATTCCTAAAACACACGAGGGGGCTGCCAAGGTTTAATTTTAAGTGCACGAGCACAAACCTCAAGCAGCCAGTCAGCTGTCTTACTACACTTCTATAGCAGGCTCACTTCCTCACTTCCTGAAGTGCCCGTTCCTCTCACGCCTCTTTTTTGGACCTCTTTTTCCCACTGCTCTGTCAGCTGGCGACCTTGCCTTTAGGATATTGAGCAGATAGAAGGCATCCGAAGGGTGTTTGTTTGTTTTCTCATAACCAAATCTGCAAACCTGTCTGCATCATGTTTCTTATTATAATAAGGGAAACAACCACCTCCTCCTCTTTCCCTTCCTCCTCCTCCTCCTCCTCCTCCTCCCCCCCTTCTTCCTTCTCCTCCCTCTTTCTCTCCTCTTATCAAAGGTAGCTCTTTGAGCTGGGTGGGCATGGTGAGGCACACTTATAATCCCAGTACTTGGGAAGCTGAGACCGGAGTATCCGGTTTAGGGTTTGCGGCCAGCCTCAGCTACTTAGTGAGGCCCTCTGTAACTTAGTGAGACCCTGTTTCAAAATAAAGTATAAAAAATAGGGGCGGGGGTGTAGCTTGGAGGTAGAATGCCCCTGGGTTCAATCCCCACTACCGCAAAAAAAAAAAAAAAGGTAGCTGTTTTACTTTCCACTGGATTCTATTCCTAATTTTCTGCCTTCTGCTGGACTTCCTTCTCTAATTTGTCCCTTGTCTTTGCATCCTTGATCTCTTCTTTACTGCCAGATGAGTGTACAAAATCAAACCTAAAATCCTTAATCTCGTATTACTCTTCAAGATCTGCTCCAGCTGGGCGTGGTGGTGCACGCTTGTAATCCCAGTACTTGGGAGGCGGAGACCGGAGGATCCCTGTTCGCGGCCAGCCTCAGCTACTTAGTGAGACCCTCCGCAACTTTGTGAGACCCGGTTTCAAAATAAAGTATTAAAAAAATAGGGCTGGGGGTGTAACTCAGAGGTAAAACGCCCCTGGGTTCAATCCCCGGTACCGCAAAAAAAAAAAAAAAAAAAAGATCTGCTCCATTCATATATTCTTAGTCATCACCCTCTTTAAAAAAAAAAAAAATGTCTACACACACTGTCGCTAATACTTCACCTCTAATCTTGCTCTTAGCCTCAACACTCAGTTGAAACTGTTCTTTTCAAGGTTATGGGGACCTTCACATGGTCTAATTCAGTGGGCACTGAATTTGCTCTTTTTTTCTTCAGACTTTACTCAGCATTAGATTCAGTTGCTCACTCCCTCTTTTTTATTTATAATTCTATATATTTGACATGTTATTATGCATAAGAAGAGTTAAAGGATATTTAAGAAACTGTTTTATAGCATGAGTTATGAGAGGACTTTCAATTATTTAACCTTTCAAAATTGCTTCACGACGGGCATGGTGGTGCACACTTGTAATCCTAGTACTTGGGAGGCTGAGACAGGAGGATCCCAGGTTCGAGGCCAGCCTCAGCTACTTAGTGAGGCCCTCTGCAGCTTAGTGAGACCCTGTTTCAAAATAAAGAATAAAAAGTAGGGCTTGGGTGTAGCTTGGAGGTAGAATGCCCCTGGGTTTAATCCTCAGTACCGCAAAAAAAAAATTGCTTTAATTATTTGCAAAGTTATATTTGTTACTTTTGCAGATTATATATATATATATATATATATATATATATATATAATACCTGAAACATTCTCAATTTGGCTTCCTAAACTCTAGACCCTCCTGGTTTTCTCCCTATCTCACTTTATTATTTTTTACTACTCTGCTTGAAAATGTTGGTGTTTCTATCAGCTAAATCTAGGCTTTTTTTTTTTTGTTCCAGAACTGGGGATTGAATTTAGGGGCACTCTACCTCCAAGCTACACCCCCAGTCCTATTTTTTTATTATTTATTTTGAAACAGGGTCTCACTAAGTTGCAGAGGGCCTCACTAAGAAGCTGAGGCTGGCCATGAACCTGTGATCCTCCTGTCTTAGCCTCCCAAGTACTGAGATTACAAGCATGCACCACCACGCCCGGCTCAAATCTAGGCCTTTTTAAACCTGCCTGTTTCTACTCTTTCTCTCTGATAGATATTAATCTACCTGTGATTTTAGTATTGTTTCCAACTGCCATCTAGACATCTCCAGTCAATTGTTTAAAGACTTGCCAAGCTTAACATGACCGAAATGGAACCTTGGATTCCATCCTTCTTCTGACCCCTTCCTCTCTCAGTCTTTATTTCAGTAAGGACTATTACTGTCTACTCAGATGTTTGAGAAAGGATACTGAGGTCACTCATAATTTGTCCCTTTTACATCTCAAATCCAACTTGTCACCAAAATCTATAGCTTTCCCCTTCCATGTATCTCAAGGCCTTCTACTTGTCTCCATTTCTATCATCAGCATCCTAGAGTAGGCTGTATCCCTTCTTTTATTTATTATTTTTTGTGGTACTAGAGATTGAACCTGGGAGAATTCTACCTCTGAGCTACACCCTCTGCCCTATTTTATTTTTATTTTGAAACAGGCTCTCTCTAGGTTGATGAGAATCTCACTACTTGCTGAGGCTGTCCTCGAACCTGTGATCCTCCTGTCTCAGCCTCCCAAGCACTGGGATTACAGGCATGTGCCACCATGCCTGGCCTGTATTCCCTCTTACATGGACTGCTACAATAGCCTCCCAACTCTCCCTAGACCCAATCTTGCCACTTTTCATACATTCATGAATCAAAGTGCTGTCTTCTTTTGAAGTTGAATTCGATTTTGTTCTTAGATTAACTTTGGGCTCCTTATGGCGGCCTGTAAGGTTCTCTGATTTGTCATTACAGCCTCATTTTGTGCCTCTATCTCTTTTGCTATTGCAACCTTATTCTTTTGGGCTCAGATAAATGTAATTAATTCAGAAAGGCTTTCCTTAACCTCCTTATACAATTAGGTCCCCTCTCCATTGTAATGCTCTAGTGCACCACCATTTTAATTTCCTTTACCACATTTATGACTTAGAATTATGCATATGTCTGGAAGCCCCATGAGGTCAAAGTTGTCTCTTCTGATCACTATTTTACCACATACCTAGCACAATTGCTGTGCATAGTACACAATGTACTTTCAGTAGATATTCATGGAACAAATGAATAGACAAGTATTTGCCAAATGTTGATTCTGTTTGATTCCAGTGTGAAGAGAAGGATAAAAATGATCCAGGCTGTAAGATGATTACCACGTGCCTGGGTGACACAGGAGAAGTGGTAAGGATTGGCAACATGATACAGAGAAATGAAAACTATGACAGCAAGATTTAGAACTTGAAAAATGACAAAATGGTTATATCTTTGTAAGAATGGGGAAATAGGGCAGTGGAGGGGTTGAGGAAGGAATACTGGGAGGTTGCAATAGTATTCACTGCCTTACAAAATATCTCCAGGCCACCTGATTCAAAAACGGAATTCATGGAACTATACAGACTAGAAACCACAAAGACATTAAAGTTGAGAAAGTTTGTGCAAGTATCAGGTCCTCAATATTTTCATATGTGCCGGTAAGTATATGTATGCATACCATGGAAGTGGTTGATATGAAGGTCAATTATTTACATGAATGATGCTTATTCATTATCAAAGCATCCCCTTGGTAATTGTCTTATGTCTTAGATGGTTACTATGAAAGACATCTCTTCATCAGGCTACATACATGAAATCTATCATTTAGCAGCAGTTGGCTCATCACATTGCACTACTTTACATGAAAGATGCTCTCCATAAAAGCAGTTGTAATGGGTGGTTTAATAAGGAAAATACTGTTAGAGAATACAATTTAACTGTGTTCTTAGCAAATACAATGCTTTTTGCAAGGCACTCATTTGTTTTATTAAAGCCAATTATACATTTGTTTTTGCTAATTTTACTGTACAAAAGAAACTTGGAATACTTAATAGTCAATTACTGTGAGCATGCAGATAAAAATAATGAATGTTATCACACAAAGAGTTTATATATGAGGCAAAGCAGACATGAATATAGTATATGGAAATTTGTCAGAAATTAATAACTTCTATTTTAAGTCTCTTTAGAGCATTGGAGGAAGGAAAGCCTTTAAATCAATTAAATTCCTACTTGGATCCATGTAGATGGCTGACATAACTTGATCTAAATGGAATGCTAGTAAGAGCTACAATCAAAGTCCTCTCAAGAGAGCTGGCTTTTTTCTTAACAAAACCTTAACACAATTGACAAGCAAACTCTCGGTGCTCAGATGTTCATATTCAGTCATTTTGGAATATTTGATGCTTTTATGAAGTTATCAGAAAGGAACTCTGAACTGACCTTCAAGCGACATGGAAAATGATGTATTTTAAGCAAGCAGGATCAGAAAATGGTGAATACACTGGTAAGAATACCTGGCTTATGAAAAAATAAGAAAACATTTTTATTTACCACCTATTAGTTTATGTAGCGCTTAAAGTATTTCAGATACAGTACTAGGTATGTAAAAGTAAAATAGGTCTGGCCCCTTCAGTGTAAAGTTGATGGCTGCACAGTGACATGAAGCCTTAAACAGTTTGCTCCCATGACATGTGATATATGCTATCACAGAAGAATTGAGACTACCACAGCATGAGAATAACAGGATGTTGGGAGAGTGGGTGGGGAAAAGGGAGATGCTTACCAAAGGGTACAACGTTTTGGTTAGACAGGAGAAATAAGCCTTAGTGATCTGTGGCATAGAATCATGACTATAATAAATAATAATGTATTATATATTAAAAATACTACATTCATCTGCTGTGTTCTAACCTAACACTGGAATTGGGGAAGGCTTCCTGGAGGAAAAAATAATTAAACTAAAACTTTCTTTTAAGTAGGAGTTAGGCAAAGGAGATAGAGGAATGAATATGTTTGTAGGTTCTGGAATCTTTGAAAAAAGGAAATATGTCCAGGCTGGCTAGAGCTTGAATGTTAAGAAAAGTGGCAATAATGAGTCTAGCAGATGGGCAGAAAATAGATTTTCAGGCTTGTGAGATGTAACACAGGTACTTGTACTTGATCCTGACTGCTTAGAAGCCACTGAAGATAAAGGGGGTCAGGGATGTTGCAAGTTTATTTTGAACATTCTACTGCAGTGTGGGAAAGAGGTGGGAAGGAGATAAGACTGGATGCAAGGAATAAGAACCATTCAGGAGGCATCACAATACCTTACTTCAAATTATATTACAGAGTTATAGTAATAAAAACAGCATGATATTGGCACAAGAAAGAAACACATAGGCAAATGGAACGCAATAAAAATATGGAAACAAATTCATATACTTATAGCCAATTGATTTTTGACAAAGGTGCCAAAAACAAACATTAGTGAAAAGATAGCCTTTTCAACAAATGGTGTTGGGAAAATTGGCTATTCATTTGTAGAAAAATGGAATTAAATCCCATCCTCTCATCCTGCAGAAGAGTCAACTCAAGAGACCTGGGAATTAAACCAGAGACTTTGAAATTACTAGACGAAGGCATAGGTCCAACATATAGGCATAAGTTGAAACTTCCTCAATAAGACCCCCAAAGATCAGAGGATTAAAACAAGAATTAATAGATGGGATGGCACTAAACTAAAATGTTTCTGTTCAGCAAAGGAAACTATGAAGAGTCTAAAGAGAGAGCCTGCAGAATGGGAAAAGTTCTTTGCCAGCTATTCCTCTGATAGAGGACTAAAATCTAGAATATACAAAGAGCTTAAAAAGACTTCATGCTAAAAAGAACCAACCCAATCAAGAAATGGGCAATTGAACTAAATAGACCCTTCACAAAAGAAGAAATACAAATGACCAATAAACATATGAAAAAATGTTCAACATCATTAGCAATTAGGGAGATGGCAATCAAAACTACACTGAGTATCATTTAACCCCAATCAGAATGGCAATCATAAAGAAGCCAAACAACAATAAATGCTGGTAAGGATGTAGGGAAAAAGTAACTCTTCTACACTGTTCGTGGGATTGCAAGCTAGTGCAGTCACTATGGAGATCAGTGTGGAGATTCTTCAGAAAATTGAGAATAGATCCACCATATGATCCAACTATGACACTTTTAGTTATCTTTCCAAAAGGACTGAAATCAGAATACTACAGTGATACATGCATATCCATGTTTATAGCAGAGCAATTCATAATATCCAAATTATGGAACCAACCTAGATGTCCATCAACAGATGAATGGATTACAAAATTATGGAATATATACACAATGGAATTCTACTCAGCAATAAAGAAGAACAAAATGATGTCATTTGCAGGAAAATGGATGGACCTGGAGAACATTATGTTGAGATCAGCCAGTCACAGAAAGTGAAAGGTCATATGTTTTCTCTCATTGATGGAAGCTAGGGAATAATCTGGACACAAGAAAGACTTTAGATAATGGAGGAGAAGCCCCAGTGGAGTGATGGAGGTGGTCTAGGGGAGGAAGAATTAACAAAAGAATCAATCACTTCCATTGACACTATGTACGTATGTGAAAATACCAATGTCAATCTCAGTATCAGGTATGGGGAAGGGAAGGGAGCAGGGAGGGAGCCCAGTGAAAGCCCACCAAGTGCTGTGTGCATGTATGTCCCTATTACTCTGAACTGCATTATGATGTGAGATTACAATGCACCAATAAAAGTATATATAAACACTGGATGCAAAGAGATGTGTTAGGAGGCTGTCGGGATGTTCCAGAAAGACAGTACAGTGACTTTTTCTTGGAGGAGAACAGGGGCAGGGATAGAGACAAGAGACTAGAGTCAGGAAAATTTTACGAGTTATAATAACCAACAGGTATGTAGATAGTTGGTACTGAATCCCAGGAGAGTAGACTGGCTTCATATGTGGCCCGATAGATGTCACAAAAGAAGGCAGGCCTACAACGTATTTCTACTTACCACAGTCCCTTCCAGGGCCCCACGTAGAAGCAATGGCATTTACCTCAAGAAAGCAAATGGTTCAAATGAGAGGACAATAAGTCCTTTTGTAATTCAGGCACTTTCTGTTTCTTTGTTTTCCATAAAATGAAAGTGATACCTAATAGAACTGTCAGACATTAGATCATTATAAATAATTTTTGATGCAAGATTACGATTTGATTTTTTGCATATAACTCAGGAGTTTAAAAAAATTGAGTGACATTGCTATAATAAAACTCTTTCCATTTCTATCTACCTATTTGTGTAAAAAAATTCCAGGCCCCTACATAAAAAAATGAACAATAGAAATAAACTTGACGTGCAACATAATCTCATTCTCTCATTGTTATATTCTCAACAGGCCCATGGGAAAAAAATGAAAAAAGTCAAAAGCATTTAATTAATAGTTCTATCTAAATTCTTTTTATATAATAAATATATATTTTTAAAAATATAAAATATGCTACATTGGGCTTATCAATTGTATTTAATGGTAATTTAATGAGTATCCAATCCAGAAGAAAAATGTTATCACTTAAAACCTTATGGTTCCAGGAGATTAAAAAATATCAAATTTACCAACATTTTTTTGCAGAGATGTATGATAAGGTGATCAATAAAAGACTTTCAAGCATAAAATATATTGAATTGAATTTTTTTGAGGAGTAGAACAGAATTATGAGCTCAAAGAAAATGATGTAAAATTTCCTAATGTTGAAGAAGAGCTTATTCATGTATTTTGTGTATGTGTGTGTGTGGGGGGGAGGGGTGTTGTACTGGAGATTGAGCCCAGGGGTATTCTACCCCCAAGTTACACCCCAGCTCTTTTTATTTTTTAAAACAGATTCTCGCTAGGTTGCTGAGAGTCTCTCTAAATTGCTGAGGCTAGTCTTGAACCTGGAGGCTTGTCTCAGCCTCCCAAGTACGGGGATTACAGACATGTACCACCATGACTAGCTCCTGTAGTTTTTAACTGGAAGAAGAAAGGAATGAAATCACTGTGGTGATTTCACACATTTTAAACATTGGATGTGTTTAAAAGAATGAAGTAACAGTTATATTTTTAAATGTTGTTATAAAATCTCCAAAACGAAGGAAATTATATTCTTTGCCAATGAGATTCTATGTGAAGTTATATGGTAATTTTTCGATGTCGACTTTAAAATTTGAGAGGGTTTTTTTCCAAAATCCTTTCTCCTGGGTACATGAGCACAGAAATTTGAAAGCCACTGGTTTAAGGAAGGAAAGGTGGCTGAAAAAAGAAAAGAGCATAGGTTAGATTCCCAAGAGCATCATTATTCAAGGATCCTTCTGCCTCCAAGAAGCAAGGAAAGGAAGTCAGAAAAAAAATTGTTCATTGTCCATTTGTAGGTGGTTTCTATGAGATTGGAGATTAAGCTATCTGAGAGGGAAGAAAGGGGGGGACAACCAAAGAGAGCCCAAGATTTGAACTACCTGCTGTGGAGAACAGGAACATCAGCTAATGGTACAGAAGCCAACTCCAAGTGGCCCCACGACCTTACAGTGACAGCAGTCTGCTTGGTATGTGATGACAGTCTTCAAGCACTTATTGGCAAGAAATTCTTAAAGCGAATGGGTAAATGTAGGAATTAAGAAAAATTCTAGAAATTACATAATATTAAGAGGCCATGGAGATAGTCTGAGACAGAGATGATAAATCATTTACCTAAGGTTACCTTCAGGTGTAGCAGCTAGAACCTCAACTTCTCACTTTCCTGCTGAAGATTTTGAGTTTACCTTGTAGTTCTCTATGGTACATCTTATAGAGAATTTGCTTATAAAGAACACCAGAAATTAGGGAAGAACTTTGGAAAAGGGTGTGTGCCCCTCTGTGGGATGCTGACACCTGGCCTCAACCAAAATCTCCAGTCCCCAAAGGCATTTCCAGACCAGTCTCCTCTTTGCCTTAGAGGTTAGCATTCCATGGAAGCTAGGGAGTAATTGGGATACCAGAGGGACTTTAGATGATGGAGGAGAAACTCCAGTGGAGTGCGGGAGGTGGTCTAGGGGAAGGGGGGAATTGATGAAGGAATCATTTCCATTAACATTATGTACATGTGTGAGAGTACTAATGTCAATCTCAGTACCCTGTATGGGGAAGGAGGGGAGTGGGCAGGAAGCAAGGGGAAATCCCACCAAGTGCTGCATGTATGTCCGTCACTATCACCATGAACAACATTATGATGTAAGACTATAATGCACCAATAAAAGTATTTTTTAAAAAAGAATTCATCATTCCAGCTCTTGCCTGGAATACCTCTCTCCTAACTCCACCTATCAGGATTCTCTGGATCCTTGAAAACCCATCCCCTCCCTCCCTGATTTTACCAACTCTCCATGTACTTGTAATCTATAGCAGCACTGTCCAGAAGAAAAAGAATGTAAACCACAACACGAGCCATAGAGTTTTATTTTATTACTTATTTATTTTACTGCAATAAGAGCACTGAACATGAGATCTACCCTTTCGTCAAAATTTTAAGTGCATAATACAGTGTTGATAGTTATGGACACAATCTTGTATAGCAGCTCTGTAGAACTCATTCACCTTGCATAATTAAACTTTATGCTTGCAATGGTAACTCCCCATTTCTCCCTTGCACCAGCCCTTGGCCCTCACCATTGTAGACTCTGAATCTGTCTTAGACACTTATGTAAATGGAATTGTACAATATTTGTCCTTCTGTGACTGGCTTATTTCATTTAGCATAATGTCCTCCTGTTCATCCATGTAATTGCTTATGGCAAGATTTTCGTTTTTAAGACTAAATAATAAAGATAACAAGTGTTGGTGAGAATGTGGAGGGATTGGAACCCTGGACCTTCTTGGTGCAAGTGTAAAATGAAGTAGCCACTATGGAAAAATGTATGGTGATTCCTCAAAAAATTAAAAATGGAATTAGGGTATGATCCAGCTGCTGGGTATACATCCAAAAGAATTGAAATCAGGATCTCAAAGAAATATCTGACACTATTCCCAATAGCCAAGATACGGAAAAAACCTTAGCGTCCACTGACAGACAAATGGATAAAGAAAATGTGGTACATACACAACACGTTGTAATTTAAATGCTTCCTAGTAGACATAAAAGTAAAATGAAATGATAGCTAGTGGCTAATGTATTGGATGGTGCAAATGTGTATGGTAAATAAATATGAGTGCTAAAATTCTATTTTTATTTGCTTATTGTTTCTTGTCTATTCTTGATTTTCTTGGCAAACGATAAGCTCCTGAAAGGCAGGGATCATGTTTTAAACTTCTTTAATATTCTTAAAGTGTTCATCATAATGCTCAGCTGTAGTAAGACAGCTTGATGTACTGCATTTGTCGAATTATTTTAACTAATGAAACTTTTTGTTAAACCACCTTGATAATACCACTCTGTTGACTGTCCTTTGGGAATGGGATTGCTCTTTTTGGAACAACAAAGCTGTCAGAGTCTTAAATAATTGACAAGGCTGCTAATAGCTGCTGCTTGTGTAATTAGACAGTCATTTAAATTTGTGAGCATCCTGGGGGGTGGGTCTGTGGTGTCTTCAGCTACTGCCAGTCACAACAGCTTTTATTTTAAGTATGAACATCTTTACATACAAATTAATAGTTTTTTGGAAGGTATTAGATGCTCTTTAAGAAAATTATGAATTTAAATTTGCTCCGGGGTGCTTATCAGGTTAATATTATCACACTTATATTTGACTTATTCAAGAACCTAGGTTGAAAATAAATTGGCTTAGCGGTGCCAGCTATTTCCATAGATACTTTTTGGGGTTTTTTAGGGGAATGAAGAGGGGTGTTGCCTACATTCCAGAAGTGTCATTATCTGATAAGCCAAAAGTGCTGAGAGATGTGGCCTTCAGGATAAACAAACTGAAAAGAGGCCTCATGAGAATCTTAATTAAAACGAATGTTGGAAGATAATAAAGCTGTCTTAAAAAGCTGGTCTCAACTTTAACGCACGTAGTTTAACCATTCCTTTGGGGAAATTACATCACCCTTATATGGAGGTTCAGTGGAAAAACAGTAATTATTTAGAGTGGTAGGGTTTTTTTTTTTTTTCTCTTTCTTTTAGCCTCCACCATTGTGAAAGGGACGATATGAATTCTACAGTGCAGATTTTTGAACTGCAGCTATGTGAGATTAGAAAGCCTCTCAGGTGTGCTGAATAGGGAGGAGGGGTAAAAGAGCGATCACTTTGTTCTAATGATTGTATGCTAAAATAAATGTATCACCTTAAAACCAGTTTTGGAAGCAGTTGCAGACTGGAGGTCTTTTGCTTAAAAAGGGATTTTTTTCCTCCCCCTATAATTATGCCCGCTATACTAAAGCAATCAGGAAGGTGTGTTAATTTACTTCTAACTGATGGAACTGATTTCTTGAAAGCTTTAAAGGAATAGGAGATGTTATTGTGATGAATCAGAAATGCTTAATCCTGTCACAATACAAAGCAAATTGAGTTCTTATTCATTCTATTTTGGTATTAACGAAAAGGAAAAAAAAACAACAACAACAACTGTGTTCATCATCTCGTTCTAGGTAATTCACAGATGGGAAGAGGATTATCCAAGCTAGTTTTAAACTTTTACTAGAATAAATAGAATTGAAATGTGATGCCTCTGGTGTTAATTATTGAGGTGTATTCTGCCAGGGATTAAAATCTATGGGTGGCCCATCACTGAAGTCTACCAAATATGATCTATTCCATACATAGATAATGAACTGTTGTCAGTTTCCGTCAAGGGAAATTTGAATATATTGTATTTTCTCTGTCAGGTAGGTATAACCATGTTTGAAAATAAAAGTGTTGTTGCCACTAATACCTATTAACTTTAAATGTTATTCACATGTCTGTGCTCAGAAGGCACAGCATGTACTGAACATTCATTTTGATCACTTTCTGTAGCAGTGAAATTTTGCTTCATAACCCACTTGGAAAAATGAGATCAGCAACTGTGGTACTAATTCTGCGTGTTATTACTAAATCATCCCAGATGATCAAAATCAAGTTCCCAAGGGTGATTTGGAAGTGACACGTGACAATGAGGTTAATTCTGGACTCTATTTAGAACTATCCCTGCCATCATCACATGGAGTTTGGACCCTACAAATTGGGATTGAGAGAACTGAATCAGAGAAGACTGTACCGGGAGCATCAGGAGGGCTACCACCCTACCAAGGTCGCTAATTGATATAACTTAATTTTTCCGTTTTAGTTCTTTTGACAATTCAAGGTCAGAGCTGTCAACTCAAAGTTTCCCCAACTGATTTATGGTTTTCAATTCCTCATTAGTTCCCTCTAATTCCGAGGGATCTTGCAGATGCTAAGATGACGTGAAGGTCCATTCTGGTTCTTTTCCTACTGATTGGTCCCTTCAGATTGCTATCAAGCCATCCTTGCTCTGATTACGAGGTCATCGTTGGAGCCACTTCTTCAGCCATCAGGTTCTCCCTGGGTTTGTCTAGGGTGTTTAGACACCCCATGCAAACTCCAGTAGTCTCCTGGTAGGCTTGGGAAGTGGGCTGAGAGAGAGCATATTCTTCCATT
This sequence comes from Glis glis, assembly GCA_004027185.1. Taxonomy (NCBI): domain Eukaryota; kingdom Metazoa; phylum Chordata; class Mammalia; order Rodentia; family Gliridae; genus Glis; species Glis glis. The sequence goes on along the minus strand of PVJS01000539.1, from coordinate 15,450 downwards.
AAGTCTATTGTTCATGCTTGTCTTTGTCTTTTTAGATTCAAAGATCAAGAATCACCTCTCTGGTCCTTCTCTAAATAGAAACCCTCACATGCCTGCCTGTTTCCTAGGTTTGCAAGAAGGTGGGACTGGGGAGCACCCTGGGTTAATAGGGAATATAGGAGGGAAAACTGCATCAATTAATATTTTAAATTATTATTCTCTATAAGTACAAATAAACTGAATAGAGTTTGGGAAATGTTGATAAAAAGATTAGGGTTAGTCTGAGTAAGTAAAAGAAATCTGTCTAAAATATTAATAAAGTATATATTATATTATGTATAATTGAATTCATTTTGTGTGTGTGTGTGTGAGAGAGAGAGAGAGAGAGAGAAAGAGAGAGAGAGAGAATATGACTATTTGTTTTAGCTTGTGATAACTAGTTTCTCTAAGAACCATATCTATAAAGACCACCATCTAGCCCAGCAATTTCTTTTAAGAAGCAGAGACCCATAACTAGCAGGAAGTCACAAAGCAAACGTGGCCAACCAGGTCTTCTGAGTCAGAATTCTTTGCTCATTTCTTCCCTCCCTGCCTAAGAATGAGATTATTTTGCAGTGGAAAATTAGGGTAGCTATCGGGATGACCATTTTGATGCTAATAGGTGGAAACATTGAAATACTTGTAGTGGTTATTCGAAAAACAATCAGGCAGCTACTCCTCACTCTGGCCCAGGGCGGTCCTGTGGAGTTAGGGCTGATTGAAGTGAGTTTCTTTACCCTCGATTTTAGATTACATGATTTGAAGGCAGATACTTCAAAAAGGGTTTACAAATATAGACTTGATTGAATAATTTACCAGGGAAACTGTCCTTGTAGCTTCTTTAAATTCCAGAAACAGTGTTTATTTCTTTTCTTGTGTGTGTGTGTGTGTGTGTGTGTGTGTGTGTGTGTGTGGTGGGAACATCAATCTACCCTTTCAAGCAAATGTAAGGATTTTTCAAGATGTTTAAAAACAGAAGAACGAAATTGTCTTCAGATCCCTGGAGAAGATTGGACTGCGTAGAACTTCAGCTTCTTCCCTGCGATGGAATGGATTTCCATTGGGAGAGGATTTATAACTTTATGGGCCAGATAGTGTAAAAGATGTGACAGGCTTCAAAAATAATTTTTCCGTGGGACTATTTCTTGAGAATGGTAATTGATTTTGCTTGGTGTCTGCTAAAAACAAACCTGGAGGAAAAAAGGGGACAGAGCAAGGTATTCACAGTTTTGTGCGGACATGTAGAGATTTAGACAGATATCAGAGAGATTATTTTGTATTTCATTACTTCCTGGCTCTGAGAGCAAGGGCAACATTTTGGGAAGCCAATCAGATATTTCCTTTGCTCTTGGCTTTCAAGGGAAATCTTCCAGAAGGACTTTCCTCTCCTACACTGTACCCCAGGACATGTCTCTGGTCTTTGGGTCCTTTCCTTTTGGAAGCATTATGTCTATTGAACAGGACTTTTGCTAGGAGGAACAGCTGCTAAGATGCACCCTCTTCTTCCCTCCCTCTGCCCTCTTTCTTCCTCTTTTCTCTCCTTCCCTCCTTTTTTGTAGTGGATGGCTTCGAACTGGCAAAATCAACGTGAGCACATAATAGAGCCTTTTAAATTTTTTGGTGTGTGAATCCAGAAACCTAATGTGTATATTGTGCATTTACTGCAGTTTCATATTTCAGTATCTCAGTTAATCTTAAGGACCCTTTAAATGTCATAACCTTAAAGTTATCGCATCAAAGTTGGTTGTATTTCCAGTATACCTTCCAGCTGGATTCCCAGTCATAGGATGACTCTGTAACTGTAATCTATTGGACACAAGATTCAAAATTTGAATTTGATCCAGAACTAAGATAATAGGTGAATATTTAAGATTATCATTGAATTCCCTGTGGTCTGTTTTCCCTTGAAGGTGGGTGTCCCTCAGAATATAAACTCTCATTATTCTAATACTTGCCCCAAGGGTTTGCAGATGTCTGAACCCTCAGCTCACAGTCTGAATCAAAGCCTCCCCATTGTTAGTATGCATGCGTATACCAACAAAACTTTTGCTGTGGTTGAGATCAGGCAAGAGGACATAGTGGGAGTAGGCTGCAGTCTGGCTTCCTTTGTTCAAGTTGTTTAAAAGTGTTTGCATGCTCCCTATGACATTCTCCATCCTCCCTCCTGAGGATTTCATCTTTCCTGAGTCTCAGTTCACTTCTGCCCAGAGACTGGGAGCACTTCCAACCAGGGTCTAATTCATATGGGATTTTTAGTATCTCTAACATATTATGCCAGTTTTTATTTACATTACAGAATATGCTCCTCATATATCTAAAAGGAAAATATAATTCCTATTTGGCACTACAAAGAAGAATGCTTTATGCCCTGCATCCAAACACACCCTCCATATAGTTCATTATATGTTCAATAATTAGGTAACTGGTCTTTTTAATGACCTAATTTGTATCAGTCAGAAATTCAGGGTGGATTTGGGTTGCTATATAAGTGTTTACAAGTGTCTAATTGATATTTGGGAGAAATTGTATGGGTGTTTGGATGGACTTGGGGCATATTAACTGTCCCAATTAAAATAATAAATGGTAGGATCCAACCTACCTCCTGAAAATTGCTGTGTAACATATTTTAAGAAAAAAAATTGGATTCAGATAAGGGATGTCTGTTTTTCTATTCTCAGCCCACACATGTACAATTCATATAGTAGCCTATAGTGGTAAAGTTATCTTGAAATCTTTTGCATAAAAACATTCACATCTGCCGTGTAGTGTAATTGATGCGGCTGCCTTTTCTATCACCTGATAGGTTTATAACCTTCTGTGGATTCCTTGACAGTTCTCTCCATTGCTGGCTGTGTTTCCTTCTCCTGTCTTCTGAACTGTCATTGGCCTCTGGTCTTTCCTCTCTTCCCCGAAGATGACTTGTATTCTCATTCCTCCGCTATCAAACTCTGGGGAGATGGATCTGAACTCTATTTTGAACTCTGTTCTCTTTCTCCTCCTCCTGTCTCCCATTTTCAGCTAGTTGCTTTTCTACATTCTCAGCCCAATATCACTTCAAATACAACCTAGTAAAGGGCCCCCGGAAGTCCTTCTCAGGAGGTAGTGGAGGTGTTAGTGCTCAGGGAAATGCTGTGCTATGTGCTGCTGCCAACTGAGACCTTGGGAGAAAAGATTGACAGAAGATAAGGTGGAAAAGGAAGCCTAGCCCCCTGGAATGCATAATAAGCAGAGATTTGAGATCTGAAGGGAAGGAAGAAAAAGGAGGAGGAGGAGGAGGAGGAGGAGGAGGAGGAGGAGGAGGAAGGAGAGGGAGGGAAGATGGAGAAGTGACTAGAAAACTCACAGAGAAGTGGAGATGAAGTTGGTAGAAAGGGCCATAGGACTCTACAAAGTTAGGGTGATCTGAAAGGCTTATGTTCTTTGCAATATGAATGCCTTCATTTGCCCAGCGAATCTGCTGTGCACACACTAGCCTGCCAGGGGTGGATTTTTTTGTGTGTCAAAATTTGGAGATAGGGTAGCATTAAGTCATAATAGCACAAAGGTGGAAATAGCCTAAATGTCTATTGATGGTTGAATGTATAAACAAAATGTGGTATATATACACAATGGGATGTTATTCAGCCTTAAAATTAATAAAGTTCTGATAGGCAGCAACATGATGAACCTTGAGAACATTATGCTATATATGATATAAGCCAGGCACAAAATCACAAATGTATGATTCCACTTATATGAGGCATCTAAGGTGGTCAAATTCATGGTGGCAAAAAAGATTATTGTTCAATAGGCACAGAGTTTCAGTTTGGAGAAGAATGCCAGTGATGGTTGCACAACAAAGTGAGTGTATGTATGCTGCTAAACTGCACACTGAAAATATGGTTAAAATGGTAAACTGTATGTTATGAGATAGAAGGAGAAGCTGTATACCATGTCTGAGGTCCTATGGATTGCGCAGGATGAAAAGATGATCCAGAAACTGAATTACATCAGTAGAGGGAGATTCATAGAGCGGAAGGGGCATTAAATCCCTGTAGTGGGTTAAATGGTGGCCCCCAAATGATGTCTGTGTTCCAACTGCCAGAAACTGGGAATGGGACATTATTTGGGAAGAAGATCTTTGCAGATATAATTAAGAATTTCAAGGTGCGATCACTCAGTGTTACCTGGCGGGCCTTATATCCTATGATAAGTGTTCTTAGAGGAGATAGAAGAGATGACAGAGAGGAGAGGGCCATGTGAAGGCACATGCAGGGAGTGGAGTGATGCCAAGCATTGCCTAGGGCCCACAGGAGCTGGAGGAGGCTGGAAGCATCCTCCTCCACGGCTTATGAGCCGCATGGCCCATGGCACTGTTGATTTTTTTGTTGTCATTGTTTTGTTTTTTGGCAACTTGGTTTTGATCTGGCCTCCAGAACTGTGAGAGAATACATTTATGTTGTTTTAAGCCACCAAGTTCATGGGAATTTGGTACAGAAGTCCTAGAAAACAAATATATCTTCCAGATCCTTCCTGCTGTGCAAAATCTGACTAAATTTTGGGCAGTTGTAGCAGTTCCCAACTGCACAGAGGATAGGCTCCCAGTCGATTCTATCAGTGTCTTGAAGCCATCTCTGCCAGCTTTAGGTTAAAAAACAAACAAATAGACAAACAAACAAACAAACCCCCAAAACATCCTAATTGATCTCATTTATGTGCCACAAAAAACAAAAAACAAAAAACAAAAAACCAAACCAAAAAACCCAAAGAAGGCAGGTATCACCATCTCTCTTTTTTGATCAAGAAACTGAGGCGCCATTCCAGTATTTGTGAGAATATGATTCATTCACATCAGAATCTCCTGTGGTGGTTTGTTAAAATGTAGTCTCCTAGGCTCTGGCCCAAACCCATTGAATCAGAAACTTTAAGGATAGTACGTAGGAATTTGTATTTTTAATCATCTTTTAGTAATTGTTATGAATATAAGATCACAATTTCCTTAGCCATTCATCTACCAATGAACATTTAGGTAGTTTACATATCTTGGCTATTGTGACTATAGTTGAAATGGACATAGGGGTGCAGATGTCTCTTTATGATCCCTATATAATTCCTTTAAATATATATCCAGGATTTGGACTGCTGGGTCAAGTAGTAGTTCTATTTTTATTTTTTGAGGAACTTCCATATTGTTTTCTGTAATGGCCATACCAATTTACACGCCCACCAACAGTGTATAAGGGTTTCCTTTTCTCCACAGTTTTGCTTTTTTAAAATATAGCCATGATAACATCTTTTTGATCTTTTGGTATGGTGTTAGTATGGGTTCTTCATATATGGACTTTATCGTGTTGAGGTTCATCCCTTCTATTCCTAATTTGTTTAGCATGAATGGATGTTGAATTTTGTCAAATATGTTTTCCACATGTATTGAGATGGCTATATGCTTTTTATACTGTATATACTTCATTCTGTTATTGTGGTGTATTATATTTATTGATTTGTAGAAGATGCATCCTTGTGTCCTAGGGATAAATCCCAGTGGCATATGGTTTATGATCCCTTTGATGTGCTCTTGAATTCAGGTTTTTAGTATTTTGTTGAAGATTTTTGCATCCATGTTCATCAAGGATATTTGCCCATCATTTTCTCTTCTTCTCTTGATGAATAACTCCGGTGCCTTTGTATAATGATCTTTTTCTCTTGGGACAGTTTTTGACTCAAAGTCTATATTATCTGATGTAAGTACAGCCATTCCTGCATTCTCATTTGCATGGCACATTTTTTTCCATCCTTCACTTTTATTCCACATGTGTCCTGAAAGCTGAAGTGAGTCTCTTATAGGAGCTTACAGTTGGGTCTTTATTTTACCCATTCAGCCACTTTGTCTTTTGATTGGAGATTTTAATCCATTTATATTAAAGTAATGTTGACAGGTAAAGACTTATTATTGCCATTTTATTAATTACCTTCTTATTGTTTTATTTTTTTAATTTATTTATTTATTTTTTGCGGTACCAGGGATTGAACGCAGGGGCGTTCTACCTCCGCGCTACACCCCCGGCCCTAGTTTTTATACTTTATTTTGATACCGGGTCTCACGAAGTTGTGGAGGGCCTCACTAAGGAGAGAGAGAGAGAGAGAGAGAGAGAGAGAGAGAGAGAGACAGGGAGAGAGAGAGAGAGAGAGAGAGAGAGCGCACGCGCGTGCGTGCGTGAGCTGAGGCTGGCCACGAACCCGGATCCTCCGGTCTCCGCCTCCCAAAGTACTGGGATTACAAGTGTGCGCCACCACGCCTGGCCTTCTTATTGTTTTATACTTGTGCTATCCTTTTGTCTTTTGCTGTCTTCCTTTGTCATTTGATGATTTTTTTCTTAGTGATACACTTTTATTCCTTTTTATCATTATTTTGTGTATTTATCATAGGTATAGATAGTGCCACTGGGCTAACATAAAACATCTTATCACAGTCTATTTTAAGGTAATAGCAATTTAATTTTTATGGCACACAAAGTGTTCTACCTTTACCATGCCTCCACACATTTTCTGTTATTGATGTCATAATTTACATCTTTTAATATTGTGTATCTATTAAATTTATTGTATCTATTTTGAGTGCTTTGTCTTTTAATTTTTATCATTGAGTTAAAGGTGATCATACAACAGCATTAAAATATTAGTGTATTCTGAAATCAGTTATACACCCACTTTTGCCACTGAGGTTTTTACCTTTTTATGTTCTCATATTGCTTACATGATAGCAGCCAGTGGCACCAGTGAATAAATAATTTCTAGGTATTAAATAGCTAATGTATATTTACTCTTCTTTTGCATCAAGATCAAAACAAGTATAGTATTGCTAATTGTACATGTGTCTATTTCCCTGCAATCATGAGCTTTTCTATGGGGGGGCCACATTTAATTTACCTTTGTACATCTGCTCCCTAGGGTAGGACTCTGCAAAAAAAGAAAAAGGCAATTCATCCTGTAAAAGATTGACCATTTTTCTTTATTTTAATTACAAAAGAAATGTGTGCTTATTATTAAAATTTTAAACACTGCATAAGTGTAGAAAGTAAAAGAGCCTGCCTCACCCTCATTCCCACTGTTTGGAATGCATCCTTCTGTTTTCTGGATGTATGCAGATTATAAAGATAATTTTTTTCCACAAAAGAGCATATTGACTTATAATACAATCTTTCTTAGACAAGTATATAGTGGACAGCCCTCCTTATCAGTGCCTAGTTATCTACCTTATTATTTACCCAAAGCCTGGACCTTTAAAAAGACAATTCGTAGTTAATCTTTACAGTTCCTACTGAAAGAGCTTCATTGCAATCAGCCAAAAAAAGTGATGTCATTTTAGGCCCCGAAGGTATAAAGGCGTAGAAAAGTTCATAGGAAAGGGCAGACTCCACAGAGAAGCTTAGAAACGGTCTAGCTTAGAGGAACCAAAGGAAGGAGACTTTTTGCTTAAAAGGAAAAAATTTGCTTTAGAGGAAGGAACTTCAAGTTATTCCAGAAAAAAGAAGGCTATATGCTCTTAAAACCCGAAGAAAAAAGCTGACTAGGTTGATTCCTGACCTTGTGGCTTTCTCCATAGCACTGAATAGAAAGCCAATATTCGGTGAGAATTATAAGTGGATTTCAGCTGTTGAAAAACCAATTGTGAAAAGAGTGAATCAAAATAAATGTTGAAAGTTAGGTTAGAAAAGACATTCTAGTTTTCTTACTTCTGCAAATATTCTTAACTTTTTAGACTTTAAAAAAAATTATCCAACCAGTAATTAATATCTGCCACCTAGCTGGAACAAAGCTGGGGGTGGAAGACTCAGAGATAAGTGAGGACTGATCTTCTAGATGAGGCCAAGGAACCTCCCTTACCTGGTATAGGCTTCCTGTGAAAGCAAGCAATTTTTATGTTCTCTTATTTTATTATATAATGTCTTCCTGAAAACCAGGATAGAAATCATGTGCAAAAGTTGAATGATACAGACTTGCATGCTAATAACAAGGAGATGAGGACAGTTCCTTCCACAGAAGTGGAAATATTATAAAATTCCTAATGATCGCATCAAGTACGGTATATGGGCCCTAGGCTTGTCTTTCTAGATTTTACAATGTATATAATTGTAATATACTAAAAACTATAGCAAGAATTAAATTTGGGCAATGTGAATTTATTTGAACTAAGGGTTGTAGTCCAGTGGTAGAGCACTTGCCTAGAATGCATGAGGCCCCAGGTTCAATCCCAGCACCATTAAGAGGAAAAGTGTCCTACCTATGGTTATAGGTCTTTCAGCTTACTTCCTGTGACTTTGGAAGATCGGGGAATTGTTTTTAAGCATGGGGGAGGCCTTTCTGATTGTAACCGTTCAGGAGACTCAGCAGGAACTGATGATCTGACTTTAGTGGGCACTTGCCAGTTTCCATACAAAATTTGCTCAGAGACAGTGGAAACTGGCCTTTGGCTTCTTTTGATAATAAATCTATAGAAAACTTTATCTGCATCAGCAACTCTAGTGGTTTCTGAGTTTCTCTTTGCATTTGAATCACTGAAATGCTTTTCTGATTCTGATTCTTAGCCCACAATTTTACAGGTCTCTCCATTTTCTCTACCCTTACACCCCAATTGTATGCAGTGTTTGACCCTAGTCTTATCATTTCATCCATGCCATTAAATAATTGCTATTTCCTTCACAAATAAACTCACAATTGACTAGCTCACGTTCCAGTAGCTTTTGATGTCTCACTTTTGCTATGCTTAATGATAGCATGCATTTCCTAAATTGTATTAGTGCTGGTATTAGCAATTTTATTTTTCTCTCTTTTAGTCTTCTGCATAAAACAGAAAATAAAAGAGCAACTAGATATTTAAATACACAAATGTGAGCCAGGCGTGGTAACACATGCTTGTAATCCCAGCACTTGGGAGGCTGAGACAGGAGGAGCACAGGTTCGAGGACAGCTTCAGCAAGTAGTGAGACTCTCAGCAACTTAGTGAGACTGTCTCAAAATAAAAAAAAAAATAGGGCTGGGGGTATAGCTTGGAGGTAGAGTGCCCCTGGATTCAACCCCCAATACCACAAATACACAAAAGGGGTTGGAGTATAGTTCAGAGGTAGAATACCCCTGGATTCAATCCTCAGTAACACGCACACACACACACACACACACACACACACAAATGAAATGCACAAATGCTGCTGTATGGTAGTGACTTCAGGCAGGAGCTCAGCACAGGGAATATATGCATACTGCAATTGGTACTAGAAGGGAAATCTCACTGTATAATACATGGAAGTAAGAGTGGTATGAAACTTGAACACTTGTCATGTGTATATTTTGTCATCTCAAAAGGGCAGTAGACATGGAAGCTAAAATTCCAGTGTCCGATTCATTAATTTATTCGATCAATTCGACAGTGACCTCTAAGTCTTAGTTTTTCTCTTTCTATACAGAGGGTACTGATTCCTATCTCCCAGGGCTGCTGTGAGGCTTACGTGATGTGCTTAGAGGATGTAGCAGAGTTCTGGCTGTGTGGTAGGGGCCAGGAGCCCAGTCTCTTCAGCCTCTTCTCAGTCAGCTCACGGAGCATACCTAAGAGCAAGGACCACTCTCTTGCCTTTACAGAAGTGGTTCTATAGTTAATGGGTATGTTTTATTTGTTAATTTTTCCTCCAGTTAAATGTTTGAGGTGATTTAGTAATAGAACCGAATTTTATATGAAGAACTTGTAAAACAGACATGGTAAATTTAGAGAATTTTAGATGAATTGTGCATGGTTATTTGCCAGGATGATTCTCTCCAGGATGTATTGTGAACTACACACAGCCTTTGGTTATCCATGGTGCAACATATTTCATTATCCAACAGGTAAGCATGCTTCAGAGAGTGAAAGAATATGCTATGGATATTTATGTGTGGACCGCAGGTAAAATCTGGAATTGCCCCAGGCAAATGAGGATGTACGGCCATCCTCATTTGACATGCTTGGTTTGGGACCTGGTTTAAATTAAGATGGGGTGTGTCTTAAAAGAGTTCTGTGTTTCTGTAGAACTAATGTTATAACTGTGTTCTAATCACGAGTGGACTTATTTCTGGGGCTGCTCATTCTCAGAGTGTGAGGGATCCTTCTGAAGGCAGGCATTTAACTTTGACTGTATTTTATTAAGCAATGCTACCAGGACCTTGAGATTAATGGCTTCATCAGGAGATTAGAGGATTCCTCTTTCCTAATCCTACTTCCCCTGGCCCCACAAGAGCCTTCACCCTCTTCCTACTGTGTATCTGCAAAGGGAGTTTAATTATGGTCTTGCAAATAACACCTGCAATGCAAAACTCTATGATTCAGTCAAAGGTTGTTCAAGGATTATTTGCAGTTTTCCAATGACCAGTGCTGATATTCCTATCCAAGTTTGTTATGTGGCTTATCATATCAATCTGAGAGGTGTCCTGCCTGGTGTTTAAAGCAAAGACTCTATTACAGGACTGGGTTTGAAATCTTGATCGGCACATTAGTCAATTTTGTGATCTTAAGTAAGTTACTTAATTTTTTCTTTCAAAAATTTCACTAATAATCTGGGGATATCACATCATATGGTGATTAGAGTGAACGATAATGCATTGTATATTTCAAATAGCTAAAAGAGAGGATTTTGAAAGTTATCACAACAAAGAAATAATCATTTTTTTGTGTGGTGGTACTGGAGATTGAACCCAAGGGCATTCTACCTCTGGGCTACACCCCCAATCCTATTTTTTTTTCTTTATTTTGAAACAGGGTCTCACTAGGTTGCAGAGGACCTCACTAAGTAGCTGAGGCTGGCTGTGAACCTGGATCCTCCTGCCTCAGCCTCCCAAGTACTGGGATTGCAAGTGTGTGCCACCACACCCAGCTACAAATGGTAAATTTTTAAGGTGATGGACATACTAATTACTCTGATTTTATCATTACACAATGTATACAATTAGCAAAACACCATATTATGCCCCATAAATATGTATAATTATTATGTGTCTAAAAAGTAAAAAAGCATGGCGATTGGTGGTATGTACATCATAGCATTGTTGGGAGGATTGAATGAATGAATATTTGTAAAATGCTTATAACATTGCATAATACCTAATAAGAACTATATAACTGTAAGTAAAAAGCATAAACAAAACTCCTACCTATAATCAGGCACTAATGATTTTAACTTTGAAATGCTCACAGACATACACATGGGACTAAAGTAAAAACGATAGAAAAATGAGGGCTGAGGATAGAACTGGGTATTAGAAAGAAGAGGAACAGCAGGAAATATATTCCATAGAAGATTCTACTATGGAAATCTCTGTGTTACAAGAGATTTATTTTATTGGATATAATGTGTTATTTTATTGGGTAGAATGATCTAAGAGACTAATGTAAGTTTTCCTTTGTTTTATTTTTTTGAGTGCTATTGGCTTTTTCAGGGATTCTGCTGCAATTATATTAATCATTGTTAACACCATGACTATCATTAGTGTTTTAATCATGGTCATATAATACTAAAGTCCATTTGCTTTTTGTGGTTCTCTATATCAGTTAAATACAGTAGTCCAGCCTCTGGACCTAGAGGTTTAGAAATGATAGTTCTTTATTGAAGTCTGGATGAGACCGTGGTGGATTTAGTATGTCTATTGTTGAAATCTCTGAATGAAACAGGAAAATAGAAACATCCATAGACCTGACAGCACAGTGTCGGGTAATGACTACTTCTAAATCCTAGACAAAATGGTTGCAGAATCACCGCCACGGAGTGAGCTAAGTAAGGTCATCTTATTATCTACTTTCCAGTCTCATGTCAGATGTCAAGGAAAAAAAAAGGAAGTTTATACTTTGGAAAAAATACAAAGATATACAAGAAAGGGCTATGGGGTTTGGAATTAGATTGATATTCATATTCTGGCTCTGGGATTAATTGTATAAGTTTCAACAATTTGTTAGACTGTCTGGGCCTATCTGTGACACGGGATTGACAGCTCCTTATTTATTTGTCCCTCAAAGTAGGGATCAAATGAAATCAAGTGTGTCAAAGCAGCTGTGCTAGAGGGCCATCGGTGTAGGCTTTTGCCTTTTACCTACCACTCACTAGACTTTTCTTAATCATAGAAATCATGCCTTTTTATTAGTAGATCCCCCACATCCAATAACATCAGACCTATAGCAGATATTAAATGGGTGTTTATTCAATAGTGAATGAATAATGACCTAACTAAATCCATTCATTCATCCACCAGCAATTAACTCTTACATGTCAGTCACTATGCTAAGAACTTGAGAGATAGAGATGAACATAGCACAGTTCCTAGACTAGAAAGAGAGAATACACATTGTCATGAGTGCATTGGAGAGTCGGTGCAAACAAGTTGCCTCGGTTGAATGGGAAATGCTTCCAGATAGTTGAGCTAAGCCCACCAAATAGAGAGTGAGCTGAAAGGCGGGCACTCTGTACAGAGGGAGTTGCATATGCAAACTCAGGGGGAGGAGAGAACGTGTTCTGCGAAGGATCTTAGCTTATCTAGAAAGCAGTGTGTGTGTGTGTGTGTGTGTGTGTGTGTGTGTGTGTGTGTGTGTGGTATGTGTGTGTTCACAGAACCTGGGATCCAAGGTGAAAGATTAGGCAGGAACAAATCATGAAAGGCCCTGTAGGGCATGATCAAGCACCTGGACCTTATCCTAAATGTAGTGAAACTTCCGGAGGATTTTAAAATAGGAATGATAGGGCCAGAGTTAGAAAGGCTCCTCTGGCCACCATCGATGGCTTCTGTGATTTTCCAGGGTGTGGAAGCACGCAGTGGGTCTGAGAAGAGCAATGGGGTAGATTCCAAAGATCTTAGGATTCAAGAATCACAGAACTTTGAGAATGATTGGATGCAAATCCTAGAGAGATCCAATCCTGGTTTGACTTGTATCAGTAGAGATTCTTTTATATTTAAAGAGCCACAGAAAATATTTTGCATATCCTTATGATTTTCTAACTGTAAAGACAGTGGTTTAACATGTGAAAAATACACCCCAAATATATCATCTTTTAAAATTATACTTAGGTTCTTTCTTAAGGTTATTGTCCTTATAAACTTTTTTCTGGTTTTTTTCTTCTTTTTTTTTTTGCTATCAGGGATTGAACCCAGGGGCATTCTACCTCCAAGCTATACCCCCAAGTCTCTTTTCATTCTTGCTCAATTGCAGAGGCTGGCCTGGAACCTGCCATCCTCCTGTCTCAGCCTACCACGTACTGGGATTACAGGCATGTGCCATTATGCATGGCCCTTATAAATTTTAACTTTGATCATTATATTTTTTTCATCTACTTCTCCCTCTCCTACCTATAGTTGTTTAATTAGAAAAATATAAAAGTAACAATTGACTAGCATCTCTGTCAGAGAATAGATATAGACAAAGAAGAGAGGTGAAATTTTTGTTTCTTATTTATTAGTTCCAATAAAATTTATATTACAATGTGAAGTTTAAATCTATGACCACATTAAACCATGATTTGGATATATAGAGATATTTTCCATGAAATATTGTTTTCTTGGAGGTGCCCTGGTTTGGGTGAAGATTATATTGTTTCCTTCTGTAGTCTACGGATATGTAAAATGAGTAAAGAATCCGAGCCTTTTATTTATTTTATCTTCTTTTTGTTGCCACCACCAAAAACAAAGCAAAAAATTAAATACAACTACCAAATATGAATATCATTTGATATTCTGGCTTGAATCATTTGGTTATTAATTTGCAAGGATCCTAGCTTGGATGGCCTTTAAATATTTTCTTTTCATTGGGTAAATTCTCTTAAAGTTTAGTCTGCTTGTTTCTCCCTTTAGTTCCCTTTAGAATGGGTGACATCCTGGGTTTTATAGTAAGAGCCAAATGGAATTTATAACAAATTCATATATATGGGCATATTATAATTTTGGGGGGAAAGCTGAATAATTCATTATTATTAAAAATATCTTTTAACTGTATCCAAAACATTCAATATTTAGTTTCACAGGAATTCATGAGTAAACACAAACAACACATGAGAGGAACTGATTCTTCGTTCAGTGATTGGAAAGCTAATATTAACATTTTGATGCAGTATAGTTTTTTAAGTATATATTTGTAAGTAATGGTAGGCTTCAAACTGTTGGGACTAAAATAAGATATAGGAGAGTATCAATTGAAAAAGGGCATATGGAGCAGTAAATGAAAAAAGAAAATTGATTGTACACTGCTGTTTTGAAATGTTAGTAAATATCCTTGATAATAGATTTCTTTTTTCAGTATTATGTTGGAGGCTAGGAGATGACCTGGCGAAGTGGCAAAAGAATAGAAAACTTGTTTTCCTCAGCTCTGGCAGTGGAATAATTTTGCATGAGTCACTCAACCAGTTTAAGTCTACCATTCTCATCTTCAAAGTCAGGAGATTGACAGAGTTGAACTATAGGATCCTTAAAATGCTTTCCTCCAAAGCTTGGAAAGTGGTGTGAATATAAAAATATGTAGAGGCGTTGGACCTGTAGGAAAGGCAGTCTCTGGTGTTTGTTTTTAATATTGATATCTAATGATAAAGGATTTTAGGAATTGTAGGATCTGAGACTAATCTAATTCAACTCAGTGTGATCAATGCATTAGAGATATATAAGTACACAGGTCACCTGAATCTAGGTTCTTTTTGTGTGTGTGTGAGCCTAGGGATTGAACCCAGGGCTACCTCTGAGCTACACTCCACCTGTTTTTACCTTTTATTATTATTTTTTTTGGAAATATGATCTTGTTAGGTTGTTGAGAGTCTCCCTATATTGCTGAGGCTGTCCTCAAACCTGTAATCCTCCTGTCTCAGCCTCCCAAGTACTGGGATTACAGGCATGTACTACCACGCCCTGTGGAACCTAGGTTCTTAAAGAAGAAACTGAGAGAAGGAATGACTGCTTTTATAAAGATAGAATGAGAGGATTCTAGGATTCCCATTAGAAAGAAAATGTCCATTACCATGACAGTGAGAGGATTTATCCCTGTGGTGTTTATCTGGGATGAAGGTTATTAAAATGGTGAGTCACAACTGTGATTCAAGACTGTTTCAAAAGTAAGATGCCAACAACATAGTGAAAGGCACCTCGTTTTAGAAGGGACCTCATGCTCTAGCCACGGGACCCGGCGCCGACCCAGGAACTCTCAGGACTCCATCTTGCTGCAATCGCACGAGGTTTTATTGAACCAGTATACTGGGGCCGAGCTTGTATCTCACACAGGAGAGGAGGTCGACCCTCAGCAAGGGGAGAGGAGGGTATTTAAAGATACAGCTGCAGAAGAAAAAAGGGGGGGGTAGGGCAAAGCGAGGTACGTGGAGGAATTTTTACAAGCTTATTTTTACCATTCTGTTAGACATCAGTAACCAATTCCTACAATTGTTTATCGTGATCCTCTCTTATCTACTA